>VYZT01031132.1:337-12046 GCA_013400735.1 Pomatostomus ruficeps | reverse complement strand
TTTTTTTTTTTTTTTTTTTTTTAACAAGGGTTTAGATAGTGGCCCTAATAATGTACTCTTATTCTCCTTTCTGGTATATTTCTGCTCTTTGAGGCTTGGTTGTTGGTTTGCTTTTTTTTTTTCTTTTCCCTTCAGGGCATCCTTTTTTCTTCGTAAGTATCTCTGTGTGTGTGTGTGTATAAATATGAGCTTGTAGAACTACAACTCCTCATTCAACTGTATGATGATTTTTTTAGACATTCTTCCATAACTTTAATTCTAGTTTAGAAACAGAACTGCAGGCTGAAAAGGAGATGCTCTCTTTAGGGTTGATGTACATCCTAGAAGAGGATTATAGTGAACCCAGAAAGGCCGTGTATAACTCATTTTAGCTTGTATTAGAGCAGATTTTAGTATGAGGTCTTCGTTTCTGCAGTTGTATCTGGGGAAGTGCAGGGATAAAGATAACAGCTGATTTGAATCAAAACTTTGTATTTTTATTGGAAGACTTTAAATCTAGCAGATGTGTCTAAGAAGTAAGAGTTTGCTAAAATTCTCTCTGCTGTTAGGGAAATACATCCTCAGGCTGCAGAAGAGACTTTGGGAAGCAGGAGGAACTAATGCTATCCTTGAAGTACCTATGGGCAGGCTATTGAGAATACTGAGCCAAGCTCGCTATAGTGTGTGGAAGGCAAGCAAGAGACAGCAGGCATGCATTAAATAACTTCATTTAAGAAGAACATGTTTCTCTATGGAGTGGGACAATGATTGGAACAGGTGAAAGAGGTTCTGTAGTGTTCAGCTTTGAATGTTTTGATGTCCAACTTGATAAAGCACAGTATAACATAGACTTGTTTTGCTGATTTTGATTTGAGAAGGAGGTTGAATAGAGAACCCTAGAGATCCTTTCCAACTGGAATTATTCTATGAATCTATAGCAAAAACTGTAACCATCCTCAACTTTGTGAGTATAAACTTGTCCATGTTAGAGCTTGAGACTAAAAATCAGTGATGAGCCTATAAATTCACATGAGGTTTAACAAGACCAAGTGCAAGGTGCTGCACCTCGCTCAGGGCAACCCTTGGTATCAGCACAGGCTGGGGGATGGACAGATCAAGAGCAGCCCTGCTGAGAAGAACTTGGGGGTGCTGGTGGATGAGGGCCTGGACATGACCCAGCAATGTACACTCACAGCCCAGAAAGCCAAATGTGTCCTGGGCTGCATCCAAAGCAGCGTGGGCAGCAGGGTGAGGGAGGGGATTCTGTCCCTCTGCTCTGCTTTGGTGAGACCCCACCTGCAGTGCTGCATCCAGCTCTGGGGTCCCCAGCTCAAGAAGGACATGGATGTGTAAGAGCATGTCCAGAGGAGGCCACCAAAAGGCTTAGAGGGATGAAGCACCTCTCCTGTGAGTAAAAGCTGAAAGAACCGGGATTATTCAGCCTAGGAAAGAGAAGGCTTTGGGGTGACCTGATTGCAGCCTTCTGGTACCTGAAGGGAGCCTAGAAGACATATGGAGAGGGACTTTTTACAGCATCGTGTAGTGACAATCAAACTGAGAGTAGGTTTAACTTAGATTGAAAATAATTTTTTCTGTGAGGGTAGTGAGGCACTGGCACAGGTTGCCCAGGGGAGCTCTGGATGCCCCATCCCTAGAAGAATTCAAGGTCAGGAGGGATGGAGCTCTGAGCAACCTAGTCTATTGTGAAAGGTGTTGCTGCTCATGGCAGGGGTGTTGGAACTAGATGATCTTTAAGGTCCCTTCCAATGCATGCCATTCTGTGATTCTATATTAATAGGCTTAAAACAGATAGTGTGGCTTCAGTGGAAATGCAGGAAGGTGTTTTTAAACTTAGAGGTACTCCTTGGTGTAAATACTGAAGCTTATGGATGTAATCCAGAATCTCTGAATCTCTTGCACTGTTGCAGGATGTTTGTTCATTAAAGTTCAAGCTGGTTGCTTAAAAACTCAGTGATGAAATGCTCAAAAGGGGATGGGAAAACACCACAGTCTTGCCAGTGATGAGCAATGGGGTGGTGTGCCAGAACTTGAGGAAAAGAGCACTAATGGGATCCCTCAATCTGCTTCAGGAGGTGTTTCGCTACAAAGTACCATACCTGAAAAGTTTCTACCCCAATGCAGGCAGCATGAGGAACAAGCAAGACTAGCTCAAAGCTTTGTCCCAGGCCCAGTCCCAGAGATTTGATATTGGCATAAGTGAAACCTGGTGGGATGAGTCTTGTGATTGGCGTGCCCTGTCAGATGGTTACAGGCTCTTTAGGAGGGATAGGCAGGGCAGAGAGGTGTGGAGGGAATGGAGGGATGGGAAGGTGAGGGTGGCATTGTTTATAATGGAAGGGATAGAATCTATGGAGTGCACAGTTGTCAATGGCACATTCAAGAAACGTTTGGACAATGCTGTCAGGCACAAGATGTGACTGTTGAGGTGTCCTGCGCTGGGCCAGGAGTTGGACTGAGTGATCCTTATGAGGCCTTTCCAGTTCAGCATATTCTATGATTCTGTGAACTTTTCCATACACTGTCCATGGTACTGCAGTTGCAGATGTTTCCGTTCCACAGCTGTAGTCAGGTTGAGAATGTGCTGGAATAAAAGTGATTTAGTATTGAAGTTGGGCTGGATTGTGTGTGTGGGGGTGGTGGTTGTGGGTGTTTTTATTCCAGTCTCCCTTGCAAGGTTTTTCTTGTTTGTCCTTCAGGTTAGGTACTTCTGTCCAAAGCCCTAGGAATAGCAACAACACTGTACTTGGAAAAATGTTTGTTTCTCTAGTTGTGTCTATGTAAAAAATAGGAGAAACATACTTTACTTCTGTTGGCTAAAAAGCACAATTTTGATAATCCAGAATAATTTCTTCAGTTTGTAACTGCAAGTACACTATGGTTTATTTTATGGCAGAATTTAGTTTAAGACCTTTAGGTAGCTTCCATGTGATGATCAGGACTATGAATAGAGCCCCTAATGAAAGACAGAATTAGATGTTGAACATCATTAGGGTGTTTCATGTCTTCTGTAGAGTCTCTTGAGAGAACAAGGGAAATCTGGACCTAGCAATTATCTTCTTCATCTTTGCATTGTACCGATAGATATCCTTTACACTAGTTATTCTAGATTTTGCGGGTATTCTTTCTCAGGCTTGGGAGTTTTGTTTGGGTAACTAGAAAAGTGTTTTTAAACTAACCCATTGTTATGTTAGTATTGCTCTTAGCTGAAATCTGAAGGACACCATGATTTTTCAGTGCATTAGCACTTGTATTTCCTTTAAAAACAAAGCACTGGACAGTAATTCTCACTTTTTTGACTCCTAAGACTTGAGGGTTTAATGACATGTGCCAAGTAAAACTAATTAGGGATTGATGAACAAATGCATGTGTTTGTAAAGATTTTTAGAATGCTGTAAAAGAAGTATTTGAGAGAGCTTGTTGTGTGTCTAGCACTATTCTTCGGTTCTTTGTCAGTTAGAGAAGTTTTGCAGACATAATTGAAATAATCATACACTAATTCTGGCCTGGAGGAATGCAAAGGTACTTCATTCTTCATGCTGACCTTTTCTTGGTTTCTCTCCATGGGTGGCAACTTAGTTGGTTATGGGCAAGCTGTGGGTTACTGTGGATGCTGGATACCTGGGCTGACAGGTGTAGTGAGTAGTTTACATGTGTGTTGTGGTGTAGAAATGGTATTCCACAATTTAGCATTCTCACTGAAATACTCCAAACTGTGTGCAACTTGCTCACTCATCCCTCCCGCTGCAGCAGGCTGGGCACAAAAGGTAAAGACCATGTGTTGAGTTAGAATTTACTGGAAGCAGCAATGAGATAACACATGGAACAGTAACAGTAGCAACACGAATGTCAGAGGGTGCAAGAAAGAGACAAATGATGCAGAAGTGATTGCTCATCCTGGGAAACCCCTGACAATACCTGACTTCCCTCCGCCATACTGTGTGACCCAGAAGGGATGGACTCTCCCATCCCTAGCAAATGGTATAGAATAACCTCTGTGTCACAGCAGTGCCCCTCCTGACTAGTGTAAAAATTAACCCTGTCCTGGCTGGAACCAGGATAATGTGGTCACGACCAACTCTGAGCTGGATCTAGGTCCCAGCTGGAAAGTCAGAATTCTTGAACATTCAGTGGAGAAGTAGTGCTCTGCAAACAAAATTTTGACATTCTGTTCTAAGGACAAAGATGATGAAGGACAAGCTCTTCATCTAAGTATATGATTTTCCCCCCCTTTTTTTTCTTGGAACTCTTGAACATAACAAGATGTTTTCTGTTGTGGGTTGTTTGTTTCCCCCCTATATAATTTATCTGTGAATTACATCTGAATTTTATCTGCTGCTAGATATATTGAAAATAAAATTTAAACAATATTGCCTTTCTCTAGAAATGCAAGTATAACATTTGTAACAAGTGCAAGCTTTTTTGAAAGGTGAGGGGAAGGCTACTTATATGATATGTTCAGTTCTACATTATGGTCCTTTTATAGACAATTGGTATAAGAAAACAATTCTGAAAGACAAAATGGCTTTTAAAGGTTGATGCAAGTTGAGAAGCAGATCCTGTATGTTTTGTGGAGAGCAGTAAGATAAACTTTTCCATTTAAACTTTTGTAAGTTAATTTATTTCTGTGCAAAGCTTATAATAACAGTAAATTCTAACAGTACACTGCTGCAGTTCTGCCTAAATACTTGGCATTATTTACATACCTGTATGTAATGAATTTTGCCACCTATACCCCGGATTTGTGTTGATCTGTGAGAAAAGAGTAAATATGAGATTTGTAAGCACATTTAAATAGGAAGCAGATGTAGTTGAGATGTTCAGCAATGATAATGCTGCCTATTACAGACATTGTGTAATGACTGTATAATAGATACTTAAGGGATTTTTTGATCTCTTAAACTGATGCAAGATGCTTATTTTGCTGCTCAGTTATAATACAGTGAAGACTCTGGTTTTTCCTTTTATCTTACCTGAGAAAACTTTGCTCTGGTGGATAACTTACAATATGTATGTTCCAAGAGTACCTTAAAGATCCCTTCTACCCCTTCCACCGCCCAAGTGTAGCTATTGGTTTTCTGTGCTGTGCAGTAGTTGATTTTAATCTATTTACTTTCCAAATAACAATGTTTCTCCTTTTGCTGTTCACTGAGGATAACAAGGTAAATTACTATTTGTTTTAATTCTTATGCACACTCTAAGATAAGTTTGTCCTTAATGGTGATGAAAATTTGGAACAGTAGCTTTGGATTAAATGCTGAACATGTTATAAATAGGACCTTTAATATATCAGTCTGTAATTACTGTAATTAAACAGTCATTTTGTTCCCTTGTCCAAGATGAGGGCTGCAGAAGTAGCATCTTGTTGGATGCAGAGATAGTATCTTGTGTTAGACCAATACACTAGTTCATTATGTGTTGGTCTAACACAAGATGCTATCTCAGCTTACAAACTTCGTGGTTTCTTTGGGGTAGGATGAATGTAGGAGTGTATGTGAGGCACAAGGATGTGGCTTCTTCATCTTTGGCAATCTCAGGATTCTGCAGAGGTGTGCAGTGCTAGGAGGAGACAAGTTGCCTTTCCCTTCATGTTCACTCTTATCTTCTCTTGTGGCTGTCCTTGATCCCTCTCCTGCTTAAGGAAATCTGCTGTGGACACATGCTTTGTCTTTGGTACCTCTGTGTTCAGGTGTAACAAAGTGACTTGTGACTTCACGTCAAAAACCTTAATTCTGCATAGTGATGTGCTGTTTCATATGCTGTCTATGAATTTAATCTAGAGGGAATATTCTGTGTGCTCTAATATTCTTAGTCTTATGCATAGCCATGTTTTTCAAGGACTTAAAAGCCTCTGTGACTATTAATGCCCTTTAAAAGTGTTTGGAACAATTTTCAATCTTTCATAGAAACTATTTTCATATGAAAGTTGAAAACCTAAACTGTGGGGTTTTCATTGAAAGGTGGTTATTGGAAATGTAGTTCTTCACCGTGAGATTCCTTGTGGGAAGGAATAATGTAAATTCTGTGTGGTCGGTTTGGAGGTCTTGCCTTACAGAGAAAGCAGGTAACCTGGCAGCTGTTGTAATCTGTTAACCCTAAGGAATGAGGCAGTGGGAAGCATGTCCTTGCCACTGACTAATGTCGGCATGCTTTCCTTCTCCTGGGAGAGGATGTTACTTTTCTATTACTCTGTAACTGGATTTCTTCTCTGCACTACCTACTCCACCCAAGGAGCATTTCCTTCCATGAGGTCAGGGAGTTGAGTTGCTGACGTTCCTGCAGTAGCAGGAATACGTCATCCCATTTCAAAGGTTTGCTGTTTGTATAAGAGGGGGGAATTTATCTGACTACATTATAGTGTAAATTTGGGAACAGTGAGGTAGTTGAAACCTGCATACATAACCAGATATTAATAAACAAAATGGAAACAAAAAGGCGGGAGAACACCACAAAACCAAAGGTGCTGTTCATTCATCTTGACTATTCATTGTTAACTACCTATAGCCATAGTAATGCTTTATAGGCAGTCTGAGCTACCAGCATCTTTCCATGTGCATTATATTATCAATGTAAACTCTTGATAACATCTGATTTACCTATCTGTATGCACAATATTGATCACAAGCCTTTTCTATAACAGTAGGTATGGATAAAACACTAACCTCTTCCAAAGACAAATGTCCCATCTTAAAAAGCAGATTTTATTAAGTCAGAGGAGCAAAAGATACTGTATGTTGTCTTAGGGTCTATACAGATTAATTTATCCTCTCTTAACTACTGTATGGATCTGGCCCTTATGCAGATGGGTATTAAAAGAATCTGGAATGTGTAATCTGTTCCTTTTCAGGAAGCAGATAATCTGGGTACCATATCCCTGTATAATGTGATAGTCCCCTACTCCCTCTCCCAAGTCCTGAGGAAAAATGTTGAGAAATATCTTTGTATAACTCAGGGAGTAAATCTAATGCTAAGTGGTGACTTTGGTTTTGAAAGGGGACATTGCTATGAGGGACAACAGAAACCACTCCACTCTGATGTAAGAACAGTAATACAGGTTTTCAGGTTGCTGTTTAAAACACTTAATTACTGTTCAGCACCTTGCAGATGAAGACTAAACCACACTGTAAAGTTTCTGTTACAGGTTTGGAATCACACACACTAGCCCACACAAAAGTAGCAGTGCAGTATGACCCATTGTTTTATTTTCTTATTTCTGCACACTCATTTCAGATGAAGCTTCTATGTCTTTAATTTTGAAAGACTTTTCTCATTAAATTAGGCTCTGTGCTTAACTGTTTTCCTAAAGTATATTACATGTCAGATACAGCCAGCCAGTGCTGTCTGTGCTGTAGTCAGTACCCATAGTAAGCATAAATGCAGAAATTCTGAACAGTAAAACAGACTGAGCGGGCTATTTTTCTTGTAGAATTCAACTGCTGGGCTGATTTATGTTTATTTTCATATTAAGTTTTCAAATATCTTGATTAGCAGGGATATATGGCTGTTTATAATAGCTATGTGTGTTATGCATTTTCTCTTTTAAACTTGGATTTATGAATTATTTTCCTCCAAACTCAGTGTCAGTTGGTTTTTAGAGAATCAGTTTTTAGAATATATGTGAGTAATGCTGTAGTTATGTCCCAGACACAAATATCATAAAGCCTACTAAGTGGAATGTCGTAATGAAAAGAGAATGATATTGTCAGAAGAGTAGTCAGAAATGGCTGAGCTCTGAAAACTAAAGCACAGAAGTCAATAACAGCACATCTCAAACATGGGGTCATAGCAAGGGAAAAGAATGTTACCTTGCTGCTCACTGGATCTGTTCTCAGGGGTCTTGTCTGCCAGTCTGGACAAGCTGAAGAAATCTGTCCTGCATAGCTGTTGTACTTGGCCTGGGCTGCTGGAAGAATAAGGAGAAGTAAGGGTGCAGACACCTCTCAGTTCTGACTTGCTTCAATTTAGGAATTACCAAACCTAAATTGATGTGTGTGATAGATTGATTTTATGGCTACTTTTAGTGTGAGGCTTGTTTGGAATCTATTGCTCATTCAGATTGCTGTTTGGTACCAACGACTTTCTGAATAAAACACCAGGCACTTTTTGTTTTTTAAAGAAGTCCTTGCAGCTTGTAACTTTATTTCTTGGTGGCCTGCTTTGATACATTTTTGTATGGGTTCAGCTTCTCTACAAAAAATGCTAGGAAAGCCTTCCTGAGTCTGTAGAGACCTCTTTTGTGACCACTGTCTTGAAAGAGAAAGGATTTTTCTGCTGAAAGACTTATGATGGATTGCAATACTGATTAAGAAACAAAGATGTTCTTTCTGTATTTAATATTCTAGATCTACTACCTTGAGTCTTCCCCAGAATCTCTTTTCCTTACCTTTTTTTCTAGAGAGGACTGTGAAGCTTTTGGCACTGTTCAGCCCTGAGGACTTTCGGTGATTATCACTGTGCTGGCCATGCAGAGTCTGGCACTATAATAGACCACAATAAATAGAGCTTTTTAATTATCCCTGAGAGTAATGTGTAGCCAATACAGGCATACAGTCCAAAAAACTCTCTTCCTGACACTCACATCTCTGGCCCCAAACAAAAAACGCTTGCACCGTTACTGGTGCAAGACAACTTTCTACTTGTGTTTCTCCCCATAGTGGGAAAAATCAAGCCAAACACTTTCAGAGAAAGCTAGAGCTTTTCAGGCAAGTTGTCGTGATGGCGTCCTAAGGTTTTTTCCCCCCACTTGTTTTTTTGATGCTTCCACGATCTTTTAACCATACTAGCTTGGATGGTGTGAAGCCTTAATGTGGTAAGCTACCTTCCACAAAGGCAAGGATCTGAGCTTCTGTGGAAGCCTACAATGTAAACTCATTCAGCTTGTTTTGTAGAAAGGTAAGAAATAGTTTACAAGTGCTTTCAGATTTTACTGAGATCTAAACATTCAGCCTCCTAAGTCTATTTTCGTTGTTCTCTAATACAATTAAGGAATGAGTTGTAGATTTTTCAGGAAGGGAATATACTTGCCCATATATTCTGAAAGCTGACTCTGAATATAAGGGATGTGACACTTAACAATGGTATGAGTTTTCTGTTGTAGTTTCAAACACTGATTGTTTCAACAGCAACCTAATCCATAGATTATACTGTGTTCTTACAAGTTCTTCTTTGCTCTTGAAATCTTGTGTAGTCCTATTTTGGGGAAAATCCGTGGTGTTTTCTTGTGAGGTGGTGTTACTACAGCCATCTCAGCTTTGTTGGCACCAGCCCTCTGAGTTCCCCTTCTGCAAGGCAGGTTCTGTACACATAATGTATGATATCACCTTTATGTCTAGTGCAATGGTTGAGTATAATGGACCTTGTTTAGAAATGAGTGATTCTTCTGTAAAACAAACTGTGCAAAGAAGCTTGCAGCTTGGGATAATATGTCAGACTTTCAAGGTTTAATGTTGCTATTTCACAGTATAGGTGCCTTGTAGGAGGGCAAGGAAAAGACCTCACCTTGATGCAAGATACCATTTATCTGTGGGGGCTAACTGTAGCCTCTTAAAACAAAATTCTTGTATACTGACCTCCTTTGTTGTGATTCTTTGATACTTGTCAGCAGGATTATCTTGTAAATCAGAAGTTTTGGAACACATTGAATTAATTCTTAGAACCATGGCTCTGGGCTGTGATTGGTTTGGGGTTTTTTTTCTTAGCCAGCAACTGATTTAGGCTTTTCTCAAGTTCCTTTAATAGGGCCAGATTTGTAAAGATGAGTAGATGCTTGTGTGCTGGTTGTGTGAATGCCTGTCTAGGGACTTGTCTCTCATTCCTAGTTGTTGGTGTTGTAGGTTTGATCAGCACCAGAAAAAGTGAAGAGCAACTTGATTGCGATACTGATCTCTCTGGGGTGCTTGCCCTTGCTGAGGAGACACGGGCTTTCTCTGAACCTCCCCAGGATACATGTGATGACTTGTTCATGCTCACTGATGTTGGTTACAGGATGTTCTCTGTACTTCTGCCGTCCTCTTCATTACAGAAGAACTCTGGCTTTTGGTCCATTGTGGAGTCTTCCCCATGCCTTGGATCCTAAAGATTTAGATAGTCTATTTTGATCCATGACAGCCTCCTTTCTCTATTGTATACCTATGAAGGCAGAATAAAGGGAGGACGAGCTTAGTTTGGCAGCTAACTGGAAGAATCACTGAGGTAGAGACTCATGTGACTTGACTTTGATTTACCTTATCATAAGTATAGCATTAATGTAAAGTTCAGCCCCAAATTATTGACAGAAGTGGGCCTGAACTCTTAATCGGCACAAATAAATGATTAACTAATTTTCTTCCCAGAAACTTTATCCAAGGCAATCCAAAAACGCATGGATTCAAACTCTTGATTATATTGTCCAGCTAAGAGTATTCAAGCATAAAATGATTGAAGATGATCTTTCTCCACCTAGAGGGAATCTTAATGTGGTAAGGTTTGCTGCCAGGTGATAAATATGGATCCCCCGGAAGCTGCTCAAACTGGGCTTATGTAGCCTCTCTTTTTTTTTTTTTTTTGCCTGTGCACTTCACACGTAGCAATACCTGTAGTTCTTTCTAACTCTGAGCTCTGTGTATGTTGATGCTGCTCTTTGCCAGAATTTACTTCGGTTGTTCTTTAGGTTAAAACGGCCCTCTTGGCTGTTGAAAGCCATTTGCTAATGAGAAGAGACAATACCAGTGTGAAAAACATCAGATGAGAGTCTTTCTAACCAGACAATATGAGCCTGTATAATTCACTGACTGTAGACATGTTGCTTCTTTTTTCTTCAAATGTTTAAAATTTCAGTTGTGGCTTTCTGTACAGATTATGTATGAAGTTGTAGTATATTAGAAAGTACTTAGATCTGGGTTTTTGAGATATTGCTGTGCCAAGAAAAAAAATTTCTTTGTTGATTTGCTTATTATTATAAATAATAGTATGGTCACAAGCAGCTTGTTCCAAGTGATACTAGCAGTAGGTAAGTTAGTCTCTTCTGTAAATGCTAAAGTTTTCGAGCTGGATTATAACTGGGTTTTTTTTGTGTAATGATGTTCAAGTAATACTACAGAAACATTTCTATACTCCCACTTTGAGTAGGTTAAATCAATCTTGATTGTAACTAATGTCTTTCTCAAATTTTTATCAGTTCCTAGAGTCTAGAAAAGCATGCTTACGGACAGTATCTCAGTGCTATGGGTAAATGTTTCTCCATCATAATACCTGGAACTGCTGGACACAGAAATACTTTTTACTGTAGATTTGCTTATGATGCCTTTTAAAATATTATAGATGAAAGCACTGTGATATAGCAGTGAATCCTGAGAACTTCAGGTGGTACCTGTAGTGTGAGAATAAAAGGGGTGCAGCTGCAATTCTACACATGTAGTGTGAGTGTGGTTACCTGGCTGATTCAGCAGTTTGTAATATTAAATTAGCTCCTCATAGGTTTCATTGATCAGAATTGGGGAGTATTGCTCAGCAGTTCAATGTAATTTCCTGATGTGCTTTACAAAGAGCTGTGAAATTTCATGGTGTATGTATCTGTTGCCTGACTGACTTCTGGTATCCATCTTCAGGACTTGTAATGAAGTTGTGGTGGGAGAGCTTTTCTTGATTTAAGTTAAACGTAAAAATCTTTATACTTTCCCTATATTTTTTTGTGTGAGGCTCAGCAGGTAAGAACTGAGCTCCTCCCCAGCTGCC
>VYZT01031130.1:27593-72930 GCA_013400735.1 Pomatostomus ruficeps | reverse complement strand
CTAAAATAAGGAAAAGCTCACTTTCTGTATGATAGAAGCATTTCAAATGAAAGAGCTGTATTAGATACAGCTGACTGGAGTTAATTTTCCTCATTACAGACAGGATGGTACTGTCTTTGGAATTTGTGCTAGAAACAGTGTTGATAGCACAACAATATTCTACCTATTGCTTGCACACCTTAAAGAGTTTTTTAAACTTGAATTTTTAAGGACACAGAAAAGCCCAGACACGTAACAGAACCAATTTGCCATAAAGTCTTTTCTTCTACTGCCCTGCAACATTAAGAAGTTGATGTTATAAATGCTAACTAATGTAACTAGCAACTAATCCTCTTAAAGCTAGAAGGAAAACAAGTAGTAACAAATCATCAAACACTGATCACAAATAGGCCAGCTTTTTGATCAGTACACATCAATGGCTTCATTCTGCTCCTGCGGAAGTCAAGGGGACTGTGAAAAATCTCTAATCAATAGTTTGCTTTACAGTTCTCATGAAGCATAGGTCCAATTTGAAAGCTTTACTAGATCTGATTCACTGTGTATTTAGACACAAAGTTTAATTTTTACTGTTCACTACCTTTTTTAGTCCTTAAGAAGCAACACAGGTAAGTGGAAGTGAGCTAGATCCTATTTCTTATCATAAACCACCAGCAGACTTGCTTGCTGAACTCCCCTCAGATTCCAAAAGCAGATTCCTCTGAAAATACTGAACTTGTACTGATGATACTGAAGACAAAATTTAGCTCCCAAATCATGCATTAATACAAAGAGCAGAGAAAGAAACAATGCTGCTGTAATTGCAAAGAAAACTCCAACTATCTTTGGATGTAGGTGGAGCCCATGTCCACAATCAATCACACACAACTACTGTACCATTAACATGAAAAGATGCTCCTGATTAGAGCTGTTGGTTTAAGCAGGGTGAATTCCTGCCCACTCTCAAACTTATTTTATTAAAGCAGTGTTATAAATTGTATTTTTCTTACCCCCCTCAAATAGGAACAATAGAGAAGAATAGAGAGGAATGTAAAATTTTTGGTGGCTTAGAGAACAACAGTCATGACCAACATTTCCACTGGGGAGTGGCTAGGACTTGTCTATATTCCACACAGTTGTTACCAGCTACCAACTTTCTCCTGCTGATGTTTTCATTTGTCCCGTTTTCTACTTACATTGTGTTTTCCAGACTGCCAGCTCCTTGGAGAAAACCAGGGTCCTTGTTAAGTGTATTGAGTACAAAGGGTGCCTCCATCTTAGGTCTGGCCTTTGAGCACTCCGCAGTACGGAATGTTAAACTGTAACTACTCTAAAAGTCTGCCTTGAAATAGGGAATGCAATACTGCATTCCACTAAAAAAGCAGTGAGTAAATCCCAGTATATCACTGAGCAGCAATTTACTGTCCCTGCTTGTAATTTTGAGTTAAAGGAAGAAAACAGTAAAGAAGGAAGGCTGAACTATGTATTTTCATATATAAATAACGAAAAGATAGTCCGTGAGAAGTATTTCAAAATCATGCTATCAAAGGAGGGGAAAGAAGTCCTAGTGTTGGAAATATTTTTTTGTACTACTTGCTTTTAACTATATTAATTCTGTTTTAATTGCACTGTGAAAGATTTATACAGCCATGGGTTCTTAAATGAAACAGAAAGGCAAATCTCTAAATTCTATCTAGAATACACTTTATTCTCTGTGGTCAGAAACAATTTTATGAAACAATTTTTAAAGAGGTCCATACAGAGAAGAATCTCTCCGCGTGATAAAGAAGTTAGTTAGTACTGTGGGAGCTCATTTCAACAGCAGTGTTATGAAAACAAATAAAGCATTAATGAAAATAGGGACAGAAGTTATTTTTATATAATGAAAGGTATTTTCTGTAACGATTCAAGAGCTCTGCAAGATTGGCATTGGCCCTAGAAGCATTAGACTGAGGGTTCATTTCCTGAACTTACCTGGAAAACATAAGTAGAGATATGGATGAAAGATCAGCTCCTAAGTAAGTCAGGAAAAAAACTGTGTGTGATGTTTTTTCATTTTTCATTTTCATTTTCACTGAAAGTACAGCTGAAGTACTTGTCTGAATTTTCCAAATGCCTGTTGTCATTAAATGGAACAGAAGATTTGTACACATTTTGGGTCTCGAGTACAATTAGAAATACTGAAAAAGTGCACTGAATAGCAGAACTGCACCACTGGCAAGAAAATTTTGAAGGAGAATGAGGTGTTGAGGTTTGAGAGGTTTTGCCTTTTCTCTCAAGCTTAACTACAGGAAGATAACTTCTTTCCCAACTTTTCTCTCTTCAAGTGTTCACATATTTGACTTCACTTTTCAGAACCATTTGGACAGTTCATACAGAAGTGATTTAAAGAAAATATCTTGGTTACAGCTATTTACGTGAAGCAAGAAAGTCAACAATATTGAAAAACTATACTTTGAATTTTGAAATATTTCTGCTAGTGTATCTGAAATATAATTAATAATCAAAATGGAAACTATACATGAATAGGAAATTTGGTAAGAAGCAGAATTACAATATTAGAAAACTCAAGATCTTTCTTCTAATATCTGAGTGCTTAATAGGCTCTGGTTTTTCATCACTGAATAATATTTATTCAAGTATCTTTTTCACTAGATTTTTATGAACCTTAAGTACTAAAACACTTTACATAAATTTTCTGGAATAATTCTTTGTATATCAGTGACGCTGGAAATAGAAATTTAATGAAAAAATCAAATACTAATAAATTCCAGATTAAACACAGTACCTAAAGAAGTTTTTGTCCCTATTATTCCTGGTGTTGTGTAGATCAGAGATTCTGAGAGACAATTAGACTTGAATATGAAGATTAAACTGGCCTCAACTAAAAAGGAATTTTGAAGCTTCCCCATACATTTATAAAGAAGCAATATTTTGTTACAAAGATACATGTTCAGTTATTTCGTTAAGACCAGGCAGGAGTAGAAATCTTTCAAGATATATGAGAAAGCATTGTTTATTTATACAACTAATTGCAGGATCAATTTCAGTACAATACACTTTATGTAAATTAATAATTTTCTGTCTTCCAATGTTCAGGCTTCTCTTTAAAAAACTCAGCTGAAATACAGAACCAGCAAAATCTTTAGATTTAGATTGGTATCAGTCTAAATTCTAGTATCTTGCCAAGTATAAAGGCTTTTCTTGTCCTACATAGGAGAAAAAAAAAATACTGTCAGGGAAGGTAAAAATCTCCATTCTGTAGTTAGATACTTAGCTCTTTTTCCTCTTATTAAAAATGCTGGAGGTTTTTTTTAGTCTCCTGAAACATCTACAGGATTAGTGACAGATCAAAGGTTCCTTCTGTCTTATGCAACAACAAGGTACTTATTTCATAGCAACAAAATAAATCACAGAGAGAAGTCCTGGTTACTCATTCAGCTGACTAACAGCCCGGGTTCCACTTCCCTTAGAAATTATCTATTTTCCTGTCAATCTATTTAATGGACATATTTGTACATCTTATTCTTCCTATCTTACTTAAAAGTCATTTAAACACACAAATCACCTGCAGATGATTAATATGACAACAGTTGCTTTGAAAGCACAATAGCAACCATCAGGTTTGAGAGAAACAAAAGATGAAAGCACAGGAATGCTAAATACAGAATGGTAACAGGAAAGTTCACCCTTCACAATGAATTCTTTAACACTGGTGAGTTTGTCTAAGTAATTTGCTTAAAGTTATGAGCTTATGAAGCATAAAACCATACAAACTAATTATAAATAGCACTGAGTCTTTAAAACAGTAAAAGATGCTGTGCTGGTTTTGGCTGGGGTATAGCTCATTTTCTTCGAAGTCTGGGGCTGTGTTTTGGATTTGTGCTGAAAACAATGTTGATAACATACAAATGTTTTTGATATTGCTGAGCAGCATTTACAGTGTCAAGGCTTCTCTGTTCCTCACCCCACCTCACCTGCAAGGAGGCTAGGGGTGCTCAAGGAGCTGGGAGGAGACACAGCTGAGACAGCTGACCCCAAATACCAATGGGATATCCCAAACAATATAGTGTCATACCTAACACAAAGGTGGGAGAAGAAGGAGGAGACATTCAGAGTGATGGCATTTATCTTCCCAAGTCACCATTGAATGTGATGGGGCCCTGCTCTCTGGAGATGGCTGAACACCTGCCTATGCATGAGAAGCAGTGAAGACATTCCTGGTTTTGCTTTGCTTCCATGCACAATTTTGCTGTAGCTATAAAACCGTCTTGTCTCACTCAACCCACTGTCCCTATTCTGTCTCTCTCCCATCCCATTGCTGTAGGAGTGAGTATCTGCATGGGCCTTGGCTGCTGGCTGAGGTCAAACCAAGACAGATGCACTGCAATATTTAAGACTTCTATACACATACTGTTTATTTTTGACTTGTCAGCAATTTCATATATCTGCACTCACAAAAAGCAAAAGAAATTAACTAACTGAGGCATTCCTTAATGGCTGAAATCCAGCTAAGCTGAAGCCAGGGATAAAGGGGGCAGGATTTCACCGAAGTCAGCAACGTTTTAATTTAAATTATGTACTGGACAAGATTGCAAACAAAAACTTCCTATTTTATGTGCTACATACAGCTAAGACTTTAAACAAGCTCTCAAATTCCTAAACTGTGCAAAGGAACAAATTTGCAAAGCCCAGTTCAGATGCTCCTTAAACAAGTTATCACAGAAAAAGTTAGGCACTATAGAAAACAAAAGAAGCCAAACTACAGGTAACTAAATGGCAAAAATCTGTATTGCCATGCAAATGACAAAGTTTCCCACCAAGCACCTAGACTGTCACTTTTGTTTTTCAGTAACAAGATAGTTTCAGATTTCTGTTTCTTTCTCTTGTTCTTAAATAATCCACTCTTTTCCCATATCTGCTGTATTTGAAATCCACCATTCAACTGATCTGTGCCGAAGTCTTTTTAAACAAACCCTGAGGTATTTTCATGCAAGTCTTATTTGGAATTCCCATATTATGAAAAAAAAAAGGCACTATGGGACAAAAAGAAGGATCAGCAAACACAAGACACCGCATCACTGTTTCAAGAGATATTCTGACTGCATTAAAAATATCTGCTGCATGGTGGAGTGTGTAGAAATAAGATGCTGTTTTTACCTGAGCTGTGCTGGTGTTTAAGACAACCTCAGAAAAGATCATTGCTGAAGTATCATCCAACACGCCCATCTCCATTTTAGATCCTTGTTTTACAGCAGACGAAAGAGGCCTGTGCCTTTACCAGAGCTGGTAACACAAGACAGCTGTTGCTAATCACAGCCTTTTCCTGTTGTCTGCACCAGACTGTGGACACTTGACTACAGACAACTTCCTAATACTTATTCTGCAACTTCAAGAGCTGTGTAGCCACTAGAAGCCTTTTGTGTTAACTTTTGCTCAAACATTAAAATGCTGCTGCTGACTCTACAGCTGTCATGGAAGCTTAGCATACAGACTATAATAAATTTTTATGCCAAGGGTTCCCTTGGAGCAATTGATATTTCTACACGAAGTTAAATTAAGAGCAAACATCTTCCAAGAACTGCCCTCATTGCTAAATAGAGAGCCTATGAACTGTTGTTTTAGATGGTTTTTAACTGGGCAGAATTTTTTTCCAAAATTTTATAGACTTGGACACTTTCTTCAGATTTATCCAGCACTGCCCGAAAAAGCTTATGAATGAATGATTTAAAATAATGTTCTTTCAATATAAATGCCTCTCAAGTGAAATCACACGATAATTATCTTAACTGTTTATAAATACAAGTCTGATCAACTGCTCTTATTACCCTATTTTACCAAATATATGAAACTAATCCTCTTTTAATTCTCTTCTACTTTTGTTCATTATTTATAAAGCAATCTGAAGCAACAACTGTGTACTGATTTGACTAATGTATACAGTTCTCAAGAAGAGACAAGACAGTAGATCACAGTAATCAGCAGTCTGATACAAAGGGCAGATTCAATTCTTGAAAGATGGTTACTAGAGATGGTATCAGGAAATCTGCAGTTCTGGGAATAGTTCCATATCAAGCACAGAATATTGCCAGCAAATCAACTACAGAAACTTTGCATTACTGAGTAAGTATTTCATTTCCATCATAGTGATTTTTTTTGCTCCACTGCTCAAAAGCTGTAAAAAATGCCTTATATCTTTTAATACTTATTAATTTGACAAGTTCATTAAAGTAAATGAAGCTAATTTAATCATATTCAGGTCTTATATTGGATAGATGATAGTATTTTGTCTTTTAAATAGTTTGTCTTTCATTCTACTATCTTCATCACACAGTATTCTGAATAATTATCACACTGCTGCTATGAAGTCACAGCAATATTACATCCTGACTACGAACTTCAGGTCACCTACAGCATTTACACAAAATACCACAAATCACTGCAAAGCACCTCAGGCTATGCAAGAAGAAAGTAATTCCTTATCGCACTGTATGTGTTTCTAAGGTCTTTACCATTTGTATCATTACATTATCTCCGTTTTATATTCACTAGTCAGGAGGTAAATGTCAGCTGGAATCACTGAATCTCAGGTTTTTTACACCTTTCATTTTGTTTGATGAGCTTTTTACCAATTGTAATTTATTGCTCTGATGGAAGTATAAAGCAAAAAGCTCAAAGTGTAATCAAGGCTAATGGTGAACCAAATACCATGTGATAATAAATCAGCAAGGAAAAAATACTCTGGAGACAAATGAAGATGTTTATCATTTCAGTATGAATATTATTAGAACAACTGTTTATGTAAAATAAAAAACTGTACAAGAAAACCAAACAAACACCCCAAGCTCCAAAAAAAATCAATATTCTCTCGTAAGAAAAATAAAAATGAAAACTTCCAACAAGCAGCTGAATTTTGCAAGAAATAAAATCCTTTTCCTAAATCAGAGTATATAGCAATGAGAACTAATAAGAAAGTCTGAGGTGCTAAGACATTTGATTTTTATAAACAGCAATGAACATTGTGAGTCACAACCTGCAGTAATCCTGACACCTGATCTTTTAAAACTTATTACACCAGAGAAAATCCCCAACTCTTCTACGAGGAAGCTTTTCAGAGTTACTGAAACATTTTTTCCTTTGGTAACTGGTATTTTATTTTTAAAAAGGATGATACATATGAAAAAAAGCAACTCTGAGAAAACACCTCAGCAGTTTGCTTAAGGACGATCTACAAAACCTACCTGAAGTTGAAGAAAATCTCATTCACTTTAATTGCTTTTCTGAAAGGCCCTGAGACAGAAGCTAAAACATGTAATAGCTAACAGGTAAATTTAAATACAAACTTAATTTCTTTCTTTTTTTATATCACAAAGCCTGAATATCATGAGTCAATAGAAATTGTTAAGGGTATAACTTTTTCATCATTATATTAATAAATATTAAACAAGTGTTAGACTAGATTTACAGTACCTTTGGATATTGTTTGACAGGGATCAGAACTCTCTCTGACAGCTTTATGTTTTTGTTGCTGATAACATCAAGATATTTCTTTTCTTCATCTTCCTTCTTGCCTTCTGAACCCTGAAATTTTTCCATTTCTGAAAAATACCAAGAAATAGAACAATCAGTGGCATGCTATCTGTCGTCCTTAGGGAGGTGAAACACACAGAGCTATACAGCCTGTGCACTGAAGGCCTGCGCCGTCTGCACTCACGTGACAGGCACTGCTGTCTTTAAGAGAACCTGGGCTGTCAGCAGTGCTGAGAGGCACAGGTGGCAGTCCACAGGTCACACTCCAAAACTAATTCTTCCCCAGCTAAAAGGGAAGCCAAATGATCTCATGATCTCAGCAGGAGCAGGAACAGATGAGGCTTACAATTCCAGCTATCAGTCTTTTTAAGGGGATAACACCATCACAGCTTGATGCTTTTTGTAAAAAAATGTGACCTGCCAGAATTAAGCTGGATTCTAACTTAGCAATGGCTAACTTTCAGTACAAATACTAGAAAACTGAAGAAACTTCTTGTTGTTACTGAGTTTCCATTCAAATTCTTCTGAATTAGTTAAAGGTTGTACAAAATAAGAAATAAAGTTAACTCTTGCACAAAAAGATTCTTCAATTAAGAAATGCAGAAAAAAATGGTGAGATAGATATATATATATAGTTGCTAATATGTAGAACACTGTATAATTTATGAAAAAAAATATACAGGTAGAATAGTTTTGAATTCTTGATTCCCTAAAGTTCTATGAGCAATGGATAACAACAAATAATTTAATTCATCATCCTGCAAAGAATATCTTATATGGTGCCCGAGAGCTCCCTGAGAGCACAGGTACTATTGAAAAAGCTACTTTTGCAGTAGTGACATTGTTGACAGTATAGAAAATGGCAATGCTTATAATGAGCTAATTATAACTGAATTATAGCTAAAAAGGGACAGCTGTGGGTCTCAGAAACATGCTGCTTCAAGGACCACAAAGTGAGAGTGGAAAGGAGTAACACAGTCACAGTACACTCTAACATTCATATGCAAGTTTCTTTGTCTTCCAACAAGGAATAAGCATAAGGAAAAATGTATTGAAAAGAACAGCCTATGTTATGATTTCTTAATAAATGTTTATGCTGCCTTTATGAGATCAAATAATTTATTTAAAGACTGCACCAAAGACAGTGCTCTAATGTTACAGTCATAAGATCTTTTAAAACTCTCAGAGAACACACCTAAAAGATCTTAGATGGGTTACATATTCAATAATTTAGGATTAAAAGGTTATTTACAATCACTAAAAGCATCAGAAGAACATTTCCTTATCTTACAATACTTGAATACATGGAAAAAACTGTGGTATGTTACATTCAGTGGAAGATTAATCTGGAAAGCAGCAAGCATCAATTAAATAAGTAAAATACTTATTTTGGGCAGGTTTAATAGATAGAAAATTCTTTGAAAATAGATCCAATGCAATTATACACAGGGTTGTGCTGGGGGGTACAGAGGAGAGAGACAAAGGCACATAAAGAAGGAAAAGTGTTACAAGTACAGTAAGTATTAAATGAAATTAAGGAATTTCCCAAATGTGTTGTGAACATAGTACTAAATGTGGTAATTCTAAAAGGCAAGTGCGGACAGTCAATCTACATTTACACAGATATTTCACTAGAACCACAGAAGTTTAAGTTGGGAAAGACCTTTAAGGTGATCAAGTCCAGCTGTTAACAGAGCTCTGCCAAGTCCACCAGTAAACCACATCCCTACGTGCCACATCTACACGTCTTTTAAGTACTTCCAGGGACAGTCATTTCACTACCTCCCTGGGTGATCCATTCCAATGCTTGATAACTGTTTTTGTAAAGACATGGTTCCTGCTGTCCAACCTGAACCTCCCCTGACACAGCTTGAGGCTATGCCTTCTCATCCTGTCACTACTTGTCTGGGAGAAGAAACCAACTCCCACTTGATTACAACCTCCTTTCAGGCAGCTGAAGCGAGCAATAAAGTACCCCCAGCCTCCTTTTCTCTAGGCTAAACCACCCCAGCTCCCTCAGCTATTCCTCATCAGATTTGCGCACCAGACACTTTCCCAGCTCTGTTGCCATTATCTGGACATGCTCCAGCCCCTCAATGCCTTTGCGAGGGGCCCAGAACTGGACACAGCACTCAAGGTGTGACCTCACCAATCCTGAGCACAGGAGAACAATCACTTCTCTGGTCCTGCTGGCCACACTATTGCTGATACAGGCCAGGATGCCACTGGCCTTATAAACAACTAAACTGTTTCTCCTGGAAAGCTGAAGATACTTAATATGGTCACTAGGGAGAGGTACTAAAGGTTAGGACAAAATGCTCCCCTTTGAATTGTCTACCAGCCCTTGCAACCAGTCCCAGTCTTGTGCTTTGTTTTTGACAGAGATTACATGGAAGTTTTGGAATGAAAGTGGCATCTTTGCTAAAGTTAATGAAAGACTACTTCAGCTGGGCTTATCTGACTTATACGGACAAGAGTTTGTTGATCTACCAAGACTGAGACAAGCTGTAGCACTTTGATTAGTTTCACTCCATGACAAGGGCTGAGCTCTAAATCCAGAAAAGCTAGTAGTCCCAGCTTGTTATGAGAGGTGCAAGAAACAGCAGTGGGGAGTCAAGTTTCCTCCAGGGAATGAAAGGCAACAGAGTGCCCATTTCCAGGGAGGTCCTGCAGCACTTAAGGTCAAACACAGTGAGAGAAGCAAATGAGAAGGAGTCATGATGAGGGCCAGGCTATAAGCCCAGAGCTACAGGGCACAAATTACTGCAGCAGAAGGCAGCAGGGACAGTGGGGACATCACATTTCCACCAGGGAGTAGTGGCAACTAGCCCATGACCACAGCCACACAACTTTTGAATATGATCTCCAAGGAGGGAGAGCCCACAAGCACCCTAACAGTGCTTGGTAATCCTCACAGTAAAAAAAAGTTCCCCAGTGTTCAGAGGGAAGTTCTGGGTACTGGGCACCCCTGAAAAGAGCCTGGCTCTGTCTCCTTTGCACCTTCCCTTCAGGTATTGACATACATTGGAAAAGATTCCCTATGGAGCCTTCTCCAGATTGAACAGCCTGGAGGCAATACTCTTAGCCCTTTCCTCATAGGAGAAATGCTCTAGACCCTTCAATATCCTTGGGAACCCTTACTTGACACTCTCCAGTATGTCCATCTCTACTTACGCTGGGGAGCCCCACACTGGACAGACTGCTCCAGTGGAGTATCACCCCTCTTGACCTGCAAAGTTGACTGAGGAGTAAGAAATGCCTTGAGATGTTTTATTTCTAAAGCAGAACACAGGGCTGAGTATGATCAGTGAAACCTGTGAATTTATATGAAAAATATGGCATTAGGATTTTGCTTGACAGTGGGGCAGTCATGTGAGATGAGCCATCTTGGAAGTTTTTTATTTCTTGAGGCTGGAGCTTATGTCCTCTGGGTGTGGTCCCTGAAAGCCCCATGATGTCACCAGGGACTCATTGTGACACGTATGGCAACAAGCCTTTTGGATGTTTGGGAAAGCCCTGAAAGGCCACAGTGTCTGGCCTCCTCCATTGGGGACAGACATCTGCAGGTGGGGAGACAGAGGACCCCCATCCCATTGTGTGCTTTCTGAGGGCACAGAGAGCATTTACTGGACAAGGACACTGGCAGGGCCTGAGGTGCTGGTCCCAACCTGCCATGCAACCAGGCTCTGGCTGCAGTTGCTGAGAGGCCAGGGATCCCTTTCCCACCTTCCCAGCTCCTGCCTGCATAAATCAGAGAGGTCAGTCACCATCCTGCCCCAAGAGCTGGAACATGCCAACACACCCCAGTGTCACTCGTCTGCCCCAGTATGGTCCCTGGCACTGGCAGCAGCCCAAGTGCTGTCCTGAGGCAGGGTGGGCCTTTCTTTAATGCTTGACTTCGGTAGCTTTGCTGCAGGCTGCAGACTGTGTCCCCAGCACCAGGGCACATATCAGCTTATCTCTTTGGTCTGCAGGGTGAAATGGCCTTGGAGGAAAACTTGGCAAAAGATGGCACCTCTTCCCCTGCTGCCAGCACCAGCCAGGTGTCCCAGGCTGCACATCCAGGTGCTTCGGAGAACCTAAGGTGCCCAATCTGCCTGGACACCACTAATGACCAAGCCTCTGTGAGCTGGCATCAGCACCCTTTCTGGTTTTGCTGCATGGTGGAGGGGTTCCTCAGACAAGTGGAGGGCCCAATATGCCAGTCGCCTTGCCCACACACATCCCACATGGTGGGAGACTGTAACTCTGAGGTGTACTCCATTGCGGAGTCTATCAGCTCTGCCAGCCATACTCAAGGAGGGCAAGCTCTGCCTCACTCTGCAGATAGGAGCTGGCATCAATCCTCAGGACACCAGCACCGCAAGTCTTACAGCGGAAGCCGTGGTGGCAGCCGTGGTGGTAGCCTTGGTGGCAGCCGTGGTGGTAGTTGTGGTGGCAGCCGCGGCAGGGCCCAAGAGAAGAGCCGAAACAAGTATCCAAGGCAGCATCACAATGGCCGCAGCAGGGTCCAGAAGGCCCAGAGCTACAACTGCTCAAGCAGCAGAAGACGGCAGAAGAGGAGGGCTCAGGACACTGCTCATGACAAGCGCCGAGCTCCAAGGACCAAACAGTATGTCCATGCCTCTTCACAGAGGCGTAAGCGCCGTCAGCAAGAATACCACGTTTCTTTCATAGAACCGAAGGCAACAAGGAGCCGATCCCAGCAGAGGTCACGCAGCACTGCCAGCCAAACATTGAGGGAGTATCTAAGGAAGATGGAACGTGATGAGGGACAAGCTCTAAGGCACGAATGGTATATCCGTACCTCTTCAGGGAGGCGCAGGTGCCAACAGCAGGGGCGCCGTGTTTCTTACAGAGAACCACGGGTCACAAGGAGCCAAACCCCGGGGAGGTTCTGCAGCACACTGTCCCTGAGGGAGAATCCATGGAGGATGGACCGCTATAGGAGACAGCCTTTAAGGATTGAACAGGGCATCCGTGCCTCCCCAAGGAGGAGTGAGCGCCATCAGCAAGGACACCAAGTTTCTTTCATGGAACCGCAGGTGACAAGGAGCCAATGCCGGGGGAGGTCCTGCAGCACACGGCACCAAACACTGTGGCAGAATCCAAGGAGGATGGAACATGACAAGGGACGAGCTTTAAGACCCAAACAGGACATCCCAACCTCCTTGGGGTGGAGTAAGCGCTATCACTGGGGACGCCCGGATGATGTCGTTAAACCACAGGTGGCAAGGAACTGATCCCTGTGGAGGTCCCGCAGCCATGCTGGGCACAAGCCTGGTAGCACATCCTACCAACAAGGGAACTACTGTATGCCCTGTTACCAGTGTCAGGAATGATACTACTTTAGACAATTCTAGGTCTCCTACTAACAATTGCAAAAATAAAGTCAAATCCAATGCTCAGTCTTGGGGCCAAAGATCTATTCTCCATCACAAAATGCATCTGAAAATCTAAAGACACCCTCGCAAGCCTTTTCAGGTTAGGAGGATAACAGGCATAAAACTTCAGTGCTGCTTTTGTCATTCTGTTCTATGTTACACACTTGTCTATAAAATGGGGTAGTGAACATTTTGTATGGGGGTGCCTTTGATCCCTATATTGAGTTTCCACAGTGTGATCAACTTTTTATCCTTTCAGCCCTGGTACCAAAGACACCAATGGCTTATTAAGAAATCTCTTGTCCTTCCACACCTGTTTTCTTATGCTTTACCCCAAACATCCCCCAGAGTAACTTCTCCTGTTACCACTCTCCTCAGAAGGTAGTGAAAAGTGAAGTCAATTGACAATTACTCTGTCTCAAAGCCACCGCCTAAAATGCCAATCCAAATCTAATGCCTGGCAGCAAGCCTCTGAAAAGCTTTTCCTTCTCCTTCTTCTTTAGAGACTTTAAAAAAAAATCCCCAAAGCCTTCACAGAGAAATTTGCCACTGTGGTATGCCCTGTACAAAGTCTCAGGTTTAATGCCCAGAGTGGCAGTACAGGCTACAGGCTCTTCAGACCATGGCCAAAGACTACCAAAGTCATCAAAAAACGATGGTGTGCCAAGAACTGTTACTATCAAGTAAGATTGGTGCAAAAAAAGACAGAGGCAATACAATACATTAATTACTGGAGCAAGACAAGCTGTATTCAACTTGCATTCAGCTACAGTCCGCCTCTACTGTGTACACTCCTTGTGTCACTCCATGACTAGTACCACCACAGAAAAGAAGCATTAAGACAGTCTCTTGAAGAAATCCAGGCCAGGATCAAGCTGCCCACTGCTGGTTCACAGCACTAACATGCAGCTAGTTGATTTAGTAGTAATTGTGACCTGCCAACTGGGAAAACTATGGTCACCCACAACACACACTAAAAAAACAACCATGCCTTTAGTGAGGTGTTGCACTCATTGCACATGCTTGTGGAAAAGCTTTTCATAGGCTTCTGCCAGCAAGCCACATGCTTGTGTTTAGCTTGTTAGTTTTCTGTGCAGTCACTAATAAAACCCCCAAAGGGAAAAAAAAAAGAAGTGGCTGCCACATAGACAATTGACTTCTGGGAGACAAAACTGGCTCTTCATGAGCATATGGTATCATTCAAACCTTCCCATGTCATGAAATCTGGAGGTGCTTTCTCAGCTTGAATGTGTTTTGAGTCACAAAACCACAGAACAGTGAAGGCAGGAAAGGACCTACAGGGGTCATCTAGTCCAACCGCCCCTACTCAAGCAGAGTCACTGAGAGAGAGTGGCCCAAGACCACAGTCACACAGCTTTTGAGTACATTCCTGCACATGTCAGAGAGGTCAGCCACTATCCCGCCCCAAGAGCTGGAATATGCCAACACACCCCAGTGTCACTCGTCTGCCCCAGTATGGTCCCTGGCACTGGCAGCAGCCCAAGTGCTGTCCTGAGGCAGAGTAGGCACTTCTTTAATGCTCAAATTTGGTAGCTTTGCTGCTGACTGCAGACTGTGTTCCTAGTGCAGGGGGACAAGTGCTGCTGCTTACAGAAACCTATAGGCAGTATAGGATTTTGTGACCAGTTGTATTAGGTTTGCAGGGCCTGGGTTGGGGGGGGGGGCGCAGGGAGGGAGGACCTACAGGGATGGCTACTGTGAGAAGCTCCTAGAAGCTTCCTCAGTGTCTGGCAGAGCCAATCCCCAGTGGCTCCAAAGACGGACAGGTGGCTGGCCAAGGTTGGGCCAATTAGAAATAGTGGTAACGCCCCTGTGATAATATATTTAAGAAGAAAGAAAACAAAAATGGTAGGGTAGTTGTAACTGCGGGCAGAGAGGAGCAAAGTGAGAACATGCAGAAGAACAACTATGCAGACACCAAGGTCAGTGAAGAAGGAGGGGGAAGAGATGCTCCAGGCACCAGAGCCAAGATTCCTCTGAAATCTGTGGTGAAGGCCATGGTGAAGCAGCTGTGCCCCTGCAGCCTATGATGATCCATGGGGATGCAGAGATCCATTCGCAGCCCATGCAAGAGCCCCACACCAGAGCAGGTGGATGCTTGAGAGGAGACTGTGACCATGTGGGAGACCCGAGGTGAGAGGGACCCATGCTGGAGCAGCCTGTCCTTGAAGGACTGCACTTTGTGGAAGACTGATCCATGTGGCAGCAGTTTGAGGTGGACTGCGGCCCATGGGGTGGACTCACAATTCAGCAGTTTACAGGGTGCTGCTTCCTGTGGGATGGATTCACGCTGGAGAAGTTTGTGGAGAACTGTCTTCCGTGAGAGCGACCCCATGGAGCAGCAGGTGAAGGACTCCTGTCCCTGAGCAGTGGGAGAAGCTACAGGTGATGAACTTACCATAACCCCCATTCCCTGTCTCCTTGTACCGCTGGGGTAAGGGATAGAGCTGGGAAGGAGGGGGGCAGGGTGGGAGGAAGGTGCCTTTAGGGTTTTATTTTACTTCTCATTATCCTGCTCTGATTTTCTTAGCAATGAATTGACTTTATATCTCTAAGTTGAGCCTGTTTTGCCCTTGATGGTAATTGATGAGTGTTTTCTCCTGGTCCTTATCTCAACCCATGAACCCTTCATTAAATTTCCTCTCCTCTGCCCAGCTGCAGAGGGGAGCGAGTGAACGGCTTTAGTGGGTGCCTAGTATCCAGCCAGTGTCAACCCACTACACCAGTGACCAGTGGAAATGGAATATCCATAATCAACAGCATTCCTCTACAGAGCACTAACACAAGGATCTCAGTGGTACTTTTTCTGCATCACTGATCTTACGTAAAGAGAAAATAAAGCATTTCAAGAAGAAACTTCATCTATTTTCCACTCACTTTTGCTCTGAGCTAACTGAATTAAAGCAGGGAGACACAGAGCTATTCAACTACCTCCTCCAGTATCACTCCTCAAACATGCCTCACTTTTGCGTTTTACCATTAACGCAGTACTCCTGCACTTGCTTCTGTATAATACACAAGTATCTCATCCCTCTTAATTGGGAGAAAACATGCATATTTCAAACAAAAAGAGGTCCCCACCAGAGAAGTATGAGAGACAAAAAAGACATTTCTACCTATATCTTTTTAGAGATATTATTCAGTGTAAAAATTTATCTTCAGCTATCCCCAGACTTTGAGCTGCAAAATTCTGGAAATATTGTCAGCCCGCTTATGTGGACTTTTTTGAGCTTCTTTTTCCTTCATGGATTTATAAAATGGAAAGCTAAGTTAGTAGCTCTTTTTCAGTATTCTCTGCTTTACTCTTACAGTGCCAATAAAATGATGTTAATTATATTTCTCTTCAAAGTCCTTGACACCTATTATAAAACTTCTCTCATTAATATATTTTTTCTATTCAAATTAGGCATCCCACAGTAAAAACATCCCTTTGTTACACTTAAGAGTCATGTCAAAACTCTTCAAAAAATAATGTTCATCTTGTCAGTCTTTCCAACCCACCAAAAAATTAAATCTACACAATTCTTTTCTGCTGTCAACATTTGCCTCCCACTTAAAGGAATTCTGCAGCCTATCTTGCACCTTATCTATCTCGCTTTTCTTGCCTTTGCATTTGCAGTACTGGCAATGCTTCAATCAAGATTCATGGGCTGCTGTTAACAAGGTCAGGCCCTGAATATGAAACAATCATATTCTACTAATTCTATTAATGGGAATGATTTCCAGAATGGCAGTATCACCAACTTCTTGCACGTATATACTATTATGTATATCAAGCTTACCTAGTACTCTGAGAAGTACACTTTTTCTGCAGGTTAATGAAAGAATGTTTGAACTGCAAGAGGAAGAATAAGAAAATGCCAGTAAAAAATAGCAATTGGTAAATCACTGACAGCTGTAATTTAGAGAAGCTTTTTTAATTTAAAGTTCATTACAAAATTACAAAATCCCAGCATATTTTTAGAAACAGAAAATACAGAAAACATACATGAAGGCTCATTTTCTGTCTAAGGCATTACATTTTAATTGAAAGCAGGGCTATTGGATTTTGAGTAAGGAAAAAAAACAGCAGATGGCTCAATAAAACCAGTTGGACAAATTAAAATGAAGTTAATTCATGAGAAGGGAACATCCTAAGAGTTTTCCAGTAAGAAAAACGACATCCAAACCCTAAGAACTGGTAATTTAAAAGTAAGAACACCGAGTGTCTAACAGGAGTTGGGAGGAGTTCTAAGGACAATACAGTCAGCCACAAGCACTGAAAAATTAGCCACTGGATCACTATATTCACCCAGAAACACATTCATGTATTGTATTAACAACATTCCTTAACTTTATGTACACTTGCTCATTAACTCACACAGCTAGTTGGGATGATTCAGGGAGGAAAAGGGAGTAATTCTTATTACATCAGACACAAGTAAGGCAATACCTCTGCCTGTGATGAATTTAATACCTGTTAGATAATTGTGGGTCAAATCTACATGTTGATGTCATCTGTTGTACACAGATACAAACTGAATTTGTCTACACTTAAAATCACCAAAAGCTTTGTAACTGTATTAACTCAAGCTGAATCACCTCAGCTCTCAAGCAAGAAAAGTAGCTAGCAAAATAATGTTCAGAAAGAATTCTGAAAGACAAGTCAAAAAGGAATGACAGGGATATGCAAAATCAAGCATAGTATGAGAAGGACCAAAAATGGGTATTTAGTGTTTCTCAGGTGGGGAAAGCATCTATTTGTCATGTTACAGATTGAAAACAAAACATTACTTTTAAGCATAACATGTAATTATACTGGGGAACTGCTGAAAGCATCTGTATTAATAAAACCAAGTCTTTTAGAAATTCTTTCCTTATGATGACATTCCATGCTGTCCCATAAGGTACTGAAGGTCTTTTCAATTTGGGCACATCTAAAAATGTGGCGTCCATTAAAACTTTAATTCATAATGCAGGTATTTTTTATTGTTGGACTTTATGAGCATTATCCTCTATCAGGCTGCCTATTTTACAGAACATAGAGAAAATGTAGTAAAGTGACCATATCCTTTAGTAGGTACTCATTAGACTGTACGTATGTAAAACACTGGGCCAGATTTGCGCCCTCCCTTCCCCAGAACAGGAAAGACATTGAAGTGGAGCAAGGCCGGTGGAGGGCACTCGTGGTGGTCAGAGCTGGAGTCCTTGCCCTGTGAGAAGAGGCTGAGAGAACTGGGGCTGTTTATTGTGCTTAAGACACAGCTCTGAGGGATCTAACAGCAGCTCAGCAATGCTGATGTCCCCACAGCCAGGCTCTCCACAGCAGTGTGGAACAGGGATGAGAGAAAATAGTGAAAAGGCTGAAAATTGAAAGGTTTGGCCTGTGTATAAAGAAATTTTTTCTCAACACAGCCCAGCAGTGCTGCAGATGGCCCAGATATGCTATACCATCTCCTCCATTGGAGGATTTCAGGATCCACCTGGACAAATCCCTGAATAACCTTGGCTGGCCCTGCTTTGAGCAAGAGGTTGCACTAGAGATCTCGCGAGGCCCCTTGACATGTGGACTACCCTAGGATCCTATAAATGCAATAAATTTCAGACTTATCCTTGTCTGTCAAATTTCTGAACTTATCCAAATGATTTAAATGCTATTGCAGAAAAAGTTAGAAGACAGAAACAGCATGATTGCATAAGCCCTGTATCTTTAGCAAACTTCTTTAACAAAATATACTAATATAGGTAGAAGAGTAATAAAGATCTAAAGAAATTCATATTTCTAATTAAATGAAAACCAAAGAGAATTAACAAGAAAACAAAGGAGAAAACAAAAGCGTGCAAAAACTTCCATCCCCCTCTCTATACTAGCAACTGATTTTTACTGCCTGGTCACTACTTTGGCTCTACCCATCCTGTAATAGGAAGTTCAGGCTTCTCACTGACCCCTCCTCGTTTTCCAGTTAGCAATACCACTAATGAGCTGATAATCTCTGCTCAGACAGTTATCAAAGTACTTGAAAGGAGTCTACAAACCTCCAAAACAGTTGTTTCCATTTAGGATGTGACTTCAGATCTTGGCTCAGAAAGTCATCTGTATCTGAAAGACTGACAGGAAAACTGAAGTTCAAAAGAGATGATGAAACCCCAGGCAAAGGCAAGGAATTGTTGAGAGGTGGGAGAGATTTAGAGTCTCAGAGCATGACCTTTGCTTCCTAGTGTGCTCTGTCAGTAAATAATGGCAATACAGTCGGGAAAATACTGTGTATGTACATATATAAAACAAATAGCTCTATATAAAACACCCAAACTATTTATTATGGTAAAAATGCACAAAAGAAGGAAACAAAAGATTCAGTGCTGATATGAACAATTATTTCTACCTCTCTACAATTACATTATCTTTTAAACATTCATTGTTTCATTACCGAAGACTTCATGCACAGGAAAGTTGCATCCAGGTGCTCATTAAGACTATGTAGCCAACATACACATAAAGCCAAATGTCAAGTTTAACGATGTTCAGAGATTCACTGTATGTTATCAGAATTTTCTAGTTCATCCAAAAGATCACACCATTTCATATCACAATGGAAGATGACTCATCTACTTCAGCTGCAATACATTTTACTTTATCTTACTTCAGACTGAGAGCAACAGTTAAAAGTAAGTACTTTTTGATAAACTGATACTTAAATTGAAGGACTAAACTAGTGATATCTAAACAGCAGAAAGGTATGTAAACCTTCACTCACAAACCCACTGGAGAGCATATCTTTGCTTTAAGCCTCCACTTGGAAGTCTTTACAAAGAGATCCTTGCTCCAGAGGTTCAGCAGCACACACTAAAAGGATGATCAACCTTCCCATACTGCCTCTTCAGGAGAAATTGTCAGCAATATCTAAAAATATATGGCTCATGCAGCAACATGAATTAACACACTTATAAATGTGCAGTGAAAACAAAAGAAGTTGAAATGAAGAAAATGTGTAAAATTAAAGACATTTTAATAATCTGAGGCTGTTTTATTGCAGAGGCTCCTGTGGATTTTTCTGCATTTGATTTTTCAATAGATTTGACAGAACATACCCATGCTCACACCACACTCAGTAGGTTTTCCTCACCCATACTGCAATTCAGGCCACGTCTTAGTGCTGACTGCTCACCTACTGATCTGCAGGCATGACAGGGACATGTGAGCAAGGGGCCAACACTTGGGCCTATTCCATTTAATGAAACACCCATAACATAAGGATACAGAAACCAATCCAGTAATCATGTTGGAAGTAGGAACAAGCTACATACTAGTTTTTGTTAGGTGACCCTGAGTGTTCTTGGCTACCATTTATTTATGCAAAAAAGAACATTTGGCAACTGAGGGAAGATTAGGGAAATTCTTACAACTTGTTATAAACCAAGTATCTGAAAACTATTCAACAAAAAGCAGGAAACCTCAGTCCTGCCCGGAAATAGGATACTGTATGGCAACAAAATTTCAAGCAAGTGAACTTGTAGTCATAAGAAAGAAACCACATGAACATCAGTGAGAGGGACCAGTTTGATTTTTGTTTATGCCTCAAGATATGTTCTCCATGAAGTGAAAGATTACCCTGGGGGCTGTACGCGTGCTGGGAGCCCTGCTCCTGAAGAGGTTTCACCAGACAACCAGTCAGGGGAGGGAAAACTTTCATGATTGACTGCCGGGAAGTGCCCAGATGCTTGCGAAAAGTGCCCGGATGCCCATGCCACAAAAAAGTGCCCGGGAAAATTAAGGTGTGGGAGGAGCCTTAAGCCTTAAAAAACAATTGACTGCAGCACACCGCGGGCCATTTTGCTTTGGGGTTTTTTTGGAGGAAGCCAGGGCTCGCCCGGAGGGCCAGCTTGACTCTCCTCCCTTCCCCTCGCCTTCTCCTCCCTGCAGTCCCGCTTCCCTCTCCGCATTTGCTTTGCCTACTCCATTGTTGTCTACGAACCAGTTTGTCTCCGCGACGACCTGCATCCAGCCACGCTGGCCGCTGGACCCAGCCGTGACAGCCGACTTCGCCCACCGCGATCCTTGCACTCCAGCTGCAGCTGACGGCATCTGCCGTGTTTCCTGTGCTGCAGCTGCCTCCGCATCCCGACCCTGACTACCCGCTCCACGGACCCACCCGTAGCTACAGCAGCCTGTTGTTCAGCACCGGCTGAGCCNCCGCATTTGCTTTGCCTACTCCATTGTTGTCTACGAACCAGTTTGTCTCCGCGACGACCTGCATCCAGCCACGCTGGCCGCTGGACCCAGCCGTGACAGCCGACTTCGCCCACCGCGATCCTTGCACTCCAGCTGCAGCTGACGGCATCTGCCGTGTTTCCTGTGCTGCAGCTGCCTCCGCATCCCGACCCTGACTACCCGCTCCACGGACCCACCCGTAGCTACAGCAGCCTGTTGTTCAGCACCGGCTGAGCCACACCGCCTGCTGCTGTTTGGAAACCGCGCCCAACTCGCTTCTAAAGTCACGCGGGTGCTGCCGCCACAGCCCACCACCGCAGCCAGTCGCCATCGCAGCCAGCCGCGCCGCCCGCAGCCGCAGTGTCCCAACTCTAGACGCGCCGCTGACCACAGCCGGTGCACGCCGACTCCAGGCACGGCTGTCGCTGCCTGAAAGTCCCGCCCTGCCGTCCCGGGAGCCACGCAAACATGCTGCGGCTTGTGGCACCTACACTTCACCTATAGATCTGATGACCAAACAGAAAACTGGGGTCNACAGAACACTGGGGTCCTTGTGGTAACGCTGTCTCTGTCCTTTGTTTCTTTCTCCGTTTCTCTTCTCCCCTCTCTACTCCCCCTCTCATCCCCCCTCAATAGGGACCTATCCCTTCCCATCAATAAACGGTTCTCAAATATAATATTGCTGCGTTGGAGCTTTATTTTCGGTCGAGAAATCTATTAAAAAGTATCTTCCCCGAGCCCTTTCTTTTACATTGGGACGGGACAATCAGGTAATGTGATTTCATTACTCTGGGTTATTTGACACAAGGAATTAAAACTCATCCTAGAGAGGAATCACAACTGATACTGTGGAGAACAAGATGTGTGTTTTTCATAGATTTGTCACCTTGCCGTAAGAGTACTTGTTTTCTTTGTACAGGCCATAGCACTAAATTAAAATATACAGATGTCAAGGAGACTTGTTTCATTTCCTGCAAAGATCCTTTGATTCCTCCAACAGCATTTCTAGAAATCAATTTTAAAAGGTGAAGAAGACATGTTTGAACCTGTCTGCAACCCACTTCATCAAAGCCTGTTATCTTGTCAAGGGGGAAAAAAGGGGCCCAGCATAATGTTTTCAACCGTTATGAGTATAGTGTATGCTCCTGGCATATATCTAAAAATCAGTGGCGGGAAGCGTCCCTTTTTTCTCCACCAGATCCTTTGCTTCTTCAATTAAAAACAGAAGAAAAAAAAAAAAAAAAAGTATCACAGACAGGTTCACTAACAAACACCTGTTATATGAAACTGAATCCAGAGTAAGCAGGAGTGCTGCCAGGAAACAAGCAACCTGAGAAGCTCCTAGTAACAGTGAAACCTGCTTGTGATGAATCTACACCGCTGCTTAATTTTTTACAGTCCAGGAATAAGTCTGAATCCTTGCTAAGCCCTTATACAAGTGGATATCCATAAATGATACCCAGGCATTATATTCCTAACTCCAGCTGGCTGAAAGACCCCACACTGGCATAAGTAGTCAAGTATCATTTTTTCACCCTGTCAAGAAGATGCATTTCTTTTTCTTAATACCGAAGTCCTGCAGTTATAACAGCAACATATCATAAAACCAAATATATTCTCAGCTACCACAAGTGCTTTTCATCATTTGAAGTCAAAGCAATGGCAACCACTTTCAAGGCAGTTTCTAGCTCAGGGGATAGAAAAACTGGCATAAAAGTCTGTGCCAGACTCAGGAGTTCACTCCTCAAGCCCAGTGCACCTCACTGTATTATCAGTGTGGAAAAGACTGGTATCAGTTCTGTGGGAGACAACAGTTTTTTTCTAGGAACCAGTATTTCCAGAAGACTAAGGAGTATTATGACTGTTTTCCAAACACCTGACTTCAGGCATCGCTTTTACCTCATCACTACAACACAACAATAAGCAGAGAGTTAACTAATTAATTTCTATTTCCTATAAATTTTAAATTAGCTGACATGTTTAAAAAATATTGGGGAAAAAGAGCCTGGCAGATAAATAGAACATGTAATTGTATAAACCAACTGTTTTTTCTTGAAAAGTTTTTCTTAAAATGACCATACAAGTCATCCCAGTACTCATTTTGCTCTATGATTTGTGAACACCTAATAGCTGAAAAATGCAGAAACAGATATTACACGACTGAGAGGGAATGCAACAAAATTATTTTTGACATAAGAGCCCATAGGCTGCCACTATGCAGGCTCTTCATTACCTTCTTCCTTACTAGCATATCTATCATTAAACTGTTTAGAGCATAATGTACTGTAGCCCACTAAAGCACTATGAACCCAATGAATACTTGAGTAGAACAGGACAAAGAACTACAATATAATTCTGGAACTTAATTTGGAGCACCAGTCTTATGAGGAGCAGCTGAGGGACCTAGGATTGTTTAGCCTGGAGAAAAGGAGAATCAGGAAGACCTTATCGTTCTCTACTACCACCTGAAAGGAGGGTGTACAGAGGTGTGTGTCCATCTTTTTTCCCATTTAACAACAGATAGGACAAGAGGATATTGTGCCAGGGCAGGTTTAGATTCACTATTAGGAAAAAATGTCTTCACTGAAAGGGTGGTGAAGCATTGGAACAGGCTGCCCAGGGAAGGAGTGAAGTGACCATCCCTGAAATGTTCAAAAAACATGTAGTTGTGGTACTTAGGGACATGGTTTAGTGGTGGACTTGGTAGTGCTGAGTTAATTTGACTCGATCTTAAAATCACAGAATAACTAAAGCTGAGAAAGACCTCTATGATTCTAAGTAAACGGAGACATTAAATTTCATCTAAAAAAGTGTAAGTACCTTTCAGCTTGTTTTGTTCACCAGTCTGAATGTTGGTTTATCTTGTTACCCAGAAAGCCATACAAATCTGGGATGTGCCCTGCTTTTCTTTAGGAGCAATTTGCTCCTCCCATAAAGGTAACTGGCAGGTAGGCCCTGATTCTGAGCATGAAAAAGAGCAACTGCCTTACTTAGAATGGCCAAGCAAACGAAAATGCCCATTATACTCTTGTGTATCTGGTAACATCTTTTTCTTCTTTCCTGTCTCACACTTCACATGTCACCTTCACAATCTACCTCACTGTTCATTAACAGGCATACAAAAAACTTCTCTTAAGGAGCTCTTTTTTTCTAGCACTGGTGAAACAGTAGTGAGATCTTTAAGTCTGGCCACATTTGAGAACTGTTCTGCTTCACAACAAGAATCCTAGTTAACCATGTCCAGATGAAACTGCTTATGCCGCTGCAGATTAGGTATCACAAAATATTTTAAAAATAGGGGAAAAAACAATTCACAATGAAAACATTAAAAGGAAATTGCTCCGTTTGCCTGAATTTCATGTCTCAGACTAGCAAGCCTTTTCATCTGGTTACAGGGATCTTGCCAATCATCTCAGCAGCTGGTAAAAAAAAACCAAAAAACTGTCAATTTGTGCCTAAGGGTGTACAGGGCAAAGAAAGAACTTGGACAAACCCACACTGATTCAAGCATGCTGAAAGGTTTGTCAGCTGCCTTGATTAGCACAGGAAACAGCCTCTCAAGTTCAGAAAATGCCACAGGCTCATGTTCGAGGAAGAAGAAAATTTCTAGGAGTATACTGTGTTGCAAGACAATCTGTTCCATTGCAAAACAGGTCTGCTCAGGCTCAACCCAACACACGAACTGTAACTTGATGCTAATAAGGAATTTATTATTTTTGTGAAAGTGCTTCTTTTCTCAACAAATTTTAACCATTTCATACAAAAAATACTCTGTCTTGGTATGTATAATGTTGGGGTGTTTTCAATGCTGATAAAAATCCTATAGCTTTCTCTTTGTTTTAGGATGGATGCCATCAATAGCAACAGCTGATGGCACTTGCATATTCATCATTTAAATTTTATGGAGTAATGAAAATATAAGATAGATTTTTGGTTCAGTCAGAAAATACACAGCACTCTTAGTACTGGAGAGAATCACAAAATGTTAAGGGTTGGATGGAACCTTAAAGATCATGTTGTTCCAACACCCCTGCCATGGGCAGAGACACCTTGCACAGGACCACGTTGCTCAAAGCCTCACCCAGTCTGGCCTTGAACATTTCCAGGGATGAGGCTTCCACAACTTCTCTGGGTCGGTAACCTAGGCCAGTGACTCATCACCCTCACCCTCAGTAAAGAATTTCTTCCTCATACTTTACCTAAACCTACCCTCTTTCAGTTTGGAGCCATCGCCCCTGTCCTGTCACTACATGTTCTTGTCAGAGAGGTAAAATTGTTGATAATCACAGGGGCATGTCAGTTCTTGTCCACACATAGCTTCATGGCTAGAGAACATTAATGTCCATTTTAAAAGTATTTGTTTAAAAGGATACTTCAAGAATGGATATGGGTCTTTTCATGTATCTACAAAAACAGCAAGTGTGAGCAATTTCAAAAGAAAAGTAACTAAATAATTAAAATATTAAACAAACAAGAGGGATAGAATAGACAAGAAACTGAAACTTATCTGCACTTTTATTTTCTTCTTCTTTTTTTTTAACCTACAATGGATTATAGATTATACTCTTTTCTTGGCTGAAAAACACTTTCTTTAATTCCAAAAAGCAAAATTAAGTATTGTGACTGCTTCCAAAATATTGTACAAGACATGGCATTAGACCCTATAGATATAGCTTGTTTTCCATTATAAAATATTTCTAGAAAAGGAGTAAGCCAGAATGAAGCTAGAAGGCAAGGAATCTGGAAATGTGGAGAGAGAGGTGTCAAGAGATGGCCAGGAGACACTCAAGCAAATACAAAGCAGAAAAAACAAGAAAAGAGATGGCAGAATCAAACAAAGTAACAAAAAATATAAAGGAGAAGAAGGGCAAAAGTTCATGTTATGTTTCATCAATCTTCAGCAACAAGTTACAGGCAGGACATGAGAAATCAAGGGAACAAATCTGAAGACTACACTAAGGTGGAGAATAAGAAGGAATATCAGAGAGGAAGAACAGAATTGTTTCTGAATGGGAGCTAAAAGAGAAATGGGCAAAGATAGACCATCTCACTGATTAGGCACACTTTGAAATCTTAATGCTAAATATTAATTTTGCTATCTACCTAAATATATAACAGCCTCTTCTTAGCGACTTTATATATTAAGGTTTAAAAATAAAAAGTAAATGGATAAATAAACTCCATATAAATGGAGAGTTTAAGCATAGGCTACATGTTAAATGCCACTATAGTATTTGCTAGGATATTCTAGAAAGTCCAAGACATCCAAGTCAAGCAAGGTCAAGCAATGCACACAGTAAGTGTCCTACTTTAAAAAATACTTCTACAATTGAAATTACACAGACAGACATGAAAGGAATTTTCCATAAAATTGATTTATTTCAACTTTTGTAGGGAAAAAAGCCATGTTACATTTGAATCCATGCATCTACCTACCAGTATTTTAGAGAAGTGCAGCAAAAAACATCATTCTTTAATCAAACCAAAAAAACATAACAACTTGCTAATAGAAAATACTATTTGAATAGCATATTGGTAAGCAAAAATCTAAATTTTGAAACATTAACATACAAATAAAGTGACGTGGGATAATAACAGGCTTGCTGTTCTTTCTGTATTCTTTTCTAGCTCTTCTGCCTAGAAATTGATGCTGCCACCATGAATTCTCCAGTGACTTAGGCTGCATTAATCAAAAGATGTGCATTGCTCTATTTCAGAAGATGCATCCTGCTATAGAAAACATGTCTACCAATTAAAACTCCTGCACACAAATTAAAGGCTAGGCTATCATTATGATATGAAGACAGATTCCAATATCTGCAAACAAAAATGGAGCAATTATTCATGTAGTTAACTGAAAAACTTGGAATAAGGTAACTCCTCATAAGTGGCTGTCTGGTTATCTGCCAAAAGAAAATGCAGACTTTTGCAGAAAATGCAAAATATGCAGATTTACCTTTGTGATCTATATTTTGGGTATTGGCTATTGTCCACTATCAAATTTCTCTCTCTCATGCCATATGAAAATCATTTCATAGAGACACATTCTGTGAATTTGAAAATAAATGTTTCAGGAGAAATTATGATGTTTTATTTAAAGGAGAAGCATCTGAGAAAGCTTTGTGTAACAAGTCCATAGGAACATTTAGGTAATACAATCATATCAGTAGCAGTGCAGAACAGGTTAAATGAAAGACATCATGAAACTGGAGCAGAATCTTTTACTTCTGTGTCAGCAGCTCTAACAATTGTATGCCACGGGATCAGTATAAAATGTGCTGTGAAAACCCTAAATTAAAGAGAAATATAAAAACAATAGAGATATGTTCTAAAACTTCGTATTTAAGGAAAAATTAACTTAGCCCTGGATTTTAAAGATGTTTAAGTTCTTAACTCATCCTGAAATTAAGGATTCAGGTGAGCAGGTATCTTTTGAAGCCTCATCCTTAATGCTTACAAATAAGACCAGAACTGGATCATGAAGCTCTCTACAGATAAGTACAGCACTAGATACAATACTATGAAACCTGCTCATGAATCACAGCTTTGTGTCAACACATTCTCATCTGTAGGATGAAAGGGCTCTTTCAAGATTCAGATTCCGCTAAATATGTTTAGATCTAGAAGCACACCATTAGGAAATCAGTGTGCATAAGACAAGAAAAATGCATGACTTTCCAGTGAACATGAAATAATCCATCCCCTGGTTTTCCTTGCCTGTTTTTACTATTATGCAAAATCCCAACCAAAAGGTGGTATCTGAGCTATGAATATTACACCTACTGCACTCTTCAGTACTATAGTTTAAAGAAAGAAGAGGCCCAGTCTTTTTATATTTATATTCTTATTACAGTATTTATTCAGTTTGCATGGCCAGATTTGGGTAGCCAGGAGGGCTACAAGGGTGACTCTTGTGAGAACCTAACAAAAGCTTCCTCCACATCCAGCAGAGCCAATCCCAGCTGGCTCTAGCAAACATTACCAGCTTTCATTTCACTGCAGTTTATACAGTTTTTCCTATTAAACCTTCAATATTAAGTATCAGGGAAGAGATAAATTTTAAAGAAACACTCTTATTTGTAAGAGTTGTTTTCTAATATGACACTGATGAACCAATGCAGTTCACATAGGTGCTATCATGGAGGACCACCACATGAGAAGGGTAAAGAGATTTCTGCTTGAGGATGTGCAACAAGAGTGATGAGGGTTGGATCAGGAGGCAGATCTTAGCTGGGAGATGACATCTCAGTAACAAATGATCAATGACTGGGTGGGTGGCAGAGCAGAGAAAATGCTGTGTAGACATCTGAAGAGAGATACATAACCTGTTTGCTGTATGAAGAAAAGATAAAAATCACAGGTCAACCTCTAAGAAAGGACAGTCAGAAGGGTTTTGAAGGGATACAAACCAGGCAGATTTAAGCTGACATCCTGGGAGATGGTTGTAGAAGCAACAAAAGAGGCAAACGCAAAAAATTAGCTGGATAAATAGACTAGATAAATAAACAGACTGATCTTTCACTGCTCACCTGTATGCTTGTTGCAAGCAAAAGGGAAGTGAACATGATACCCCTGGGTATGGGTATCACCCTGAATTGTCGTCTAAGTATTTGGCACTGCAGGCAATGTGATATTCCCCAGACAGAACCTGAGATCAAACTCACCCTTAAATATTCATCTTGCATTGCCTTTTGCACTACAAGCAAGAGCTATTCCTAATTTTAGAAAGCTTCTCATGTATATGAATTGTCATAAATACAGATGGTTAAAAATTAAACTTTTTCATAGCAGAACATTAATAAATACATTCTATTAATAAAGTCACTGGTTTTATTTATAGTTCAGGAACATTTATTAATGATCTACTCCTTCACCTGCTAGCAGATGTATATCTTCAATACACCTAAGAAAGATAAATAGGCATGATGAAGAAATCATCCTTTTTTCTTTTCTCCAAAGCTCCACTGTTCTGTGTGAAAAGCTACTAGTGTAGGTACAACTCTACAATCTTAATGATGAATCAGCTCTAAAACAATTTTACAGAGCATAAAGTATTGTGGGTACAGCATCAGTGAAATTCTGAAGTGCATCACATCATTCCTTATGCTACTGGGACATGCTTTCTACTTTTTGTTCAGGATTTCTTCTATATGCAAAAGGTTGTCAAGCACAATGGAATTTTTGTTTTATAAACAGAAGTGTTCTTTAACAAATCAACCAGTCTTCTGATGTACTTCTACTAGGCTGTAAAATCTTTGACCTAGGGTGGCCTTACATAATGTCAGTAATTTTGTGTAAGAATTGCTGAGCAATATAAGTAAACTCAGCTGCTCATTTTGCATGAATTCATACTGAACTTAAGAAAGATATATGAGTACTATCTGTTCCAGCTAAATTAATTTTGAATTCAAGATTTAACTGGAAAATAAACCAATAGGGTAAGGATTACCATTTTTTTGTTTAGAGACATATTTATTTGTAGTAATTGTGTTAGAATTGCAATTGCAAGGAAACAAGCTGAAGGAAGCATTGGTAAACATCTTAATAGTCCACTCTTGCTATTAGGTAGGTGAGATGTGTAAATAAATTACAAAACCAATAATATAAACCTTATAGCTGTCAAATATAGCAAATGTAATGAATTATTCTGCACTGTGTTGTGTTTGGCATAGTCCAAAATTGATTAAGTCATGGGTAATGCAGAAGAAAGAAAAGGACCTCACAGTAGATGTTAGTCCGTTAATCAGAGGAAGAGTCTGCAGTGGCAGGAGGCATGAAGTAAACCAGGCATAACAGCAGTTACTTCTCAAGAGAGCCAAAACAATCATGGCACAAAAACTGGCTGTCAACCTACACAGAAATATCTTCTGTGTTTTGGTTATTTTTCCTTCTAATTCAAATATGCTTTTTTTTTTTCATTGTATGCAATGGTAGTGAATGAATAAATGACACAAAAATTCAAAGATCTAGGGTTGCCTTAAGAGTGGTCTTGAAAAATGTACTACTTCTGAATCTTCAGAAGATCAGTACAATTCTTATGGAGATTATTACATTCTTGTTTTGCTCCTATTATTCCTACCACAGAAAAGCAGCACTGCTGAGCAGTGCACTGGATTCTCACTCTGCAAAGCTTTCTGATTGCTCTCTGTGGATACCAAGTTTCACCCTCAGTCTCTAGTTCACACACATTAGATTCTGATTACTCTCTGTTACTACCTCAAAACATTCTCACTTCACCTAAATAGCTCCACATACATCACTTAAATCCTACTGAGGATCATGATGCCTGATCTACTCTACTGACTACCAGATGCTCTAAAAAAAGATAGGAGGTATTTGCACTCTCAGTGCTACCTTATTTTCAGCAAAAACCATGACAACCCCATTGAAGGCTGACATTTGGCAGCCACCCATATGCTATATTATATACTTCCAGAAGTCCTTAAATAAAATCTAAATTATTCCAAATATTCCAATATATGTTTTCTATACAGTCTGCAATTTTATTGATACCATACAGACAGATTGCTCTATCTTAACACCAGTGTCACTGAAAACAGCCAAGGCAGCTGGAATACCAATACAAAATGTGAAGATTTGGCATAGAAGTGAAGAATGGCAAGATATGTTACTTAATAAATGCTCCTACGAATAGATCTATTGTCTCATCACTGCCTTTATAACCTCCTGTTATAATGTACACTCCTTTAATCTATACTTTTACTTCAAAAAAACCCCCTCACAGTATCTAGAAAAGTATTTGTCAAATGAGACATTCATTGTCCATGTTACCTATAATTTGGCTTCATGGAAAAGCTGATATAGAGATATTTTGATTTAAAGAGCTAGATTTTAATATACCATTTCATCTCCAGAGAGTCAGGGATTATCTGACAGATTCTAAAAACTGCAATTTCAGGCAGTATAATTATCACACTTTTACTAGAACCATGACAACCGACCTCACATCACAACACAGGTATAAATAAATCTAAGAACAGTCCAATCCTCAAAGAAGAATCACATGACTAAGGATTGTACCAGTCTGTGTACCAACATGAGGGTAAGTAGAAAGAGTGAAATTTAGCAGCAGTTTCAGGCACAGACTGTGTTTAGAAGATGGTTTCTCAGAGTGTTTAGGATCTTAGCAGATACATAAGGGTAGCTAAATTTATTTTGAAAGGGGTACATATACAACCAGTATTTATACAATGATGTTATTCAATAAAAAAAAAAAGAAAAACAAAAAAAAACCCCCAAACCGAAACAATTATAACATCAGCACAAAGCATTGACTATCAAAGTACCTGCACAAAGTGATGAGTAAGCAGGTTAAAGCCCACTACATCTGTGTATACACATCTAACAAGCATCTCATGGTACCATAAGCATAATAATAGCAGCCATTAATAAAGTATCTGTCTGGGCAATCTACACCTCTCGTCACACAAATCGCTTTCCAATTCTCATGATCATACAAAGAAATATAACTACTGTATGTTTCCTCTTTCCCACTGGCAGTAGGGCTACACTTCACTGAAAAAGCATTTACTTATGTCTATTGTGGTAAGGTTAAAATACGTTTCACTGTTATTTTTATGTACTCCTCAGCAACTGATTTGTCTTGACTAACTGATGATGAAATCTTTATACCGTAATTTTAGAAATACTTTTATAAATATCAATATGGCATTTTTCATAATGAATATAGACATTGTTAAATACATGAATGTATTTTTACAACTTTTCACTCTCCGATGCAATCCAATGCTGAAGCATATTAGGTTACTAAAACTTCAACTAGTTTATTATCCTTGAAAAATTATGAATCTGATCATGTCAGGCACATATAAGATTATGTAAGTTACAGAAATATGTTATCTCACTGATTTAAAATCAGTTCTTCAGGTTTTATCGGTAACTCTTTACACCTACGGCTGAAGTATACAACCAAAATGGCCTTCATTTGTTTGAGCATATTTTTCATTGATAGCAAGAGTTCAAAAGAAACACTCACACAAAAAAAAATACAGAACCTCAATGTAAATGTCAAAGTAAAATGAGCAGTGTAACTGGTGGGTCATTCACTAATAAGGTGAAAATACACTGGAAGGATTAAATGCGCACACATGCCACATCGCAGATAAAAAGACATCAAAATACAATGACAGGAGATAGGAAAATCCTGGGAGTTTTCAGTAAATTAAAGACAATAGAGATGACAGCCATATGGTCATTATGAACAAACATCAGCACTCAAACATGCTCAGAGGAATACTTCTAGAGGCAGTCTTAGATGTAATCCCTTCGACCTGTAATACGGAAATTCACTATTGAGGTTCTCCATCTTTTAACAACAACTTGAAACATAGACACAATTAATGAATAAAGCATCTACCACCTCAAATGAAAGCCATTTTTGAAGACATACGTTTTCACATTACTCACTACGTGCTTATCAGGGCACAGCTGCAAGGCAACTTGCTGCAAAAGCCAGGAGACAGACAAGGCAGCAGAAAGGCATGCGAGGGAGGACAGCGACAGAGTACAGCACAGCTGGGGAGGAGAAAGCCCTGAAAGGGAAACACAGCCACTGGATCGGCAACCTGCAGCATGTCTCCCTGCCAGTTCTCTACAGCATTCATCTTCCAGCTTCCACTGACACATGCTTTCGGCTCCCTTCCACTCCTACAGAATGGAGTATAGGATACAATAAACTGTTCCAGTGGGAGGGGACCTACAATGCTCACCTTGTCCAACTGTCTGACCAGGTCTGACCAAAAGCTAGGACATGGCTTTAAGGACAATTTCCTAATGCCTCTCACTGACAGGCTTGGGGCACCAACCCCTCCCTCTCTAGGATGCCCCTTCCAGTGTCTGACCACCCTTCTGGGTGAAGAAATGCTTCTTGCTGTCTGATCTGAGCCTCCCCCGCACAGCTTTGAACCATTCCCACAAGTCCTGCCACTGGATACCAGACGAGACGAGACTCAAGTTGTCCCACTTGCTTCTGACTTGTACAAGCTCCCCTCTCGTGTTTCGCCCTTCCACCTTGTTTGACACTAAAAAGACTGGTGAGGAAGTGATGTTTAGTGGTTGTAATGAAGGAGTTATTCTCATTTCCTAAGCTGATTTAAACTCAGTGCAATCACAGCAATGGTATGAAATACAGGTATGATAGTTGCTAACAACTCATGAAAGAGAATGTATTTAATTATTAAAATAAATTCTAATAGATAATTTGTAGATTTATATATCTAGAAAATAAGTACCTAATTTAACAACTGCTCTATTAATTTTCATTACTTAAAACGAGTAAAGTGCCTCTGAAATACCACTATTAAGGTAACCAGAGGACATATGAGAGACAGGCACAAAGTCATTTGCAAGGCAACAGATGTTTTTTGACCTCTGATTTATAACACTAAATAATCTCATTTTGTTATGATCATCTGGACAATGAAAAGCCCGTTCTGTTCTTATTCTGTGTATTCTTTCCTCTGCCTGCTGCATTACACCCATGCAGATGCACACAACCACATCTCCGATGAACCAGCTTCTCGTGAGATTCTCAGCAGCTAAAAAGCATCTGAGCTATCACTGACCAGGAACAGTGTTGGACTAAATTTTCTAGGATATTGTCAAGTTCATTTTTATATACACCCCAATGGAATTTCATCATGCTGCAATTAATTGGGAATGCATTTAAAATTACTTAAAACTTACAGAAGAAAGATCACACATACCACAAAGGACCAATTTATTTCATGGACATAAAATTCTCCCAAGACTGCCTCTGATTCACATCATTTCGGATTGATGTTTGCAATAGAACATTTTCATCAACAGATATTCAAATGAAAACAGAGATGCCCAACCATCTTTTTTATGTGTTCAGTCACAGAGTATGATACAGAGTGCACACACACATTAACCCACATAAAGCTGGAAAAAACAACCACTAAGCTGACCAGTACACACTCAAAGTTTGCAGAATTTGTTTACTGAACTGCTCTTCAAGCTGCCCTGAGGGGGCTGAATGCAAGCAATCGAACGTCCAGAGCTAAGAAGGAATAACTGCATGAAATGACAGAAGTTTGAACTATGGGAAGGTATTTGCAAAAATCCTACCACTGGAGATTAAGTATTTCCCCAAAACAGCAGTGGCACAGAGTAACCAGGGAAACACATCGTGCAGTTTCCATCACCTGGTTTTTCCAATATCCATCTGGTCGGAGGGATCTTATAACAACATACCTGACTCAGTTAAAAGCATGGCAATATAGAGCATGTGACTTTTCAAAGAGCTTATTTTTCTGTATTTCAACATATTATTAATATTTTATGCTGCTGAGACATTTTTATTTAACCAAAGTTTGCATTGGGCTTGCTTTAATATAATACATTGCATGAACCATCACCGGACTGGAAATATGTTAATATTGGTTTACACATCTTTGATAAATCAATACATTCATAAAATATGTACTTGAGAAATATCAACCTGAAACATTAACATATGTGAAGATGGAAGTCAGCTAGCTGTTCCACAGGGGAAAAATGCAGAACTTGGTAGAAATTTGGAACATCTAAGAGTTAAGTAAAAATCTGAACAATAAAGTACTATCTTTGGGTCCCCATTTAGAGAGGCAAACTAACTTTTAGAGCTTAACAGGCTAAAGTAACAGTGGCACCCAGACTTTCTGAAGCAACACACTGCATGAGGAATCTGACCCTCTCACATCCCCAGCTCCTGAGCCACCCCACGGGTTCTCCTCCAGGAGTTCACCCCGAAGCAGTCCTCTGCTGAGTTACCTCCAATGCTTACCTTGTAATGCTATAAGTATCCTGGAAGCTAATTAGCATTTCCTCAAAAATCATAAATGTGTATTTACAACATACAAAAAATACTTTCCCAGGAAAAGTTATTAAAATATAGTGAAACTAATACCATTCCTTCCTGAGTGATAGAGTATATAACACAGGGGGAAAAAAGCAATCAAGAAGAAAAAGTATTTCTCACTGTGCACAATAATAAATGCAATTTAAAGTGGTCATGGAAACTTAATAAAGGCAAATGGATTTGAGTATAAACAACTAACAGCAATACAGTTATGGAAGGCTTTGAAGTTATTTTTTTCCTCACAAAAATCTAAAAATAGTATTTATTTTTCATTTATTTTCTGAGGCTATTATTATTTTGCACTTAATCAGTGAAGAAGTGTAGCAAGAACCATTCAACACTCTCTGGCTGTGTTAGATAAAATTGTGAAGTAGCCTGTTTAAGTGTTTCAGGCTCCAATAATGCTATTGCCAAACCTAGAATAGGATCCTGCTGTTGGTTCTGCCGGAATTAGCAGCTTTACTAATTACTCCACCACTATGAATGCAAAACTATCACAAGGCAATGGCCAGAAGTCTACATGGCTTAAGCTATCCTCCCTAGCAGTCTTTGTCCTTGGAAGACATTATATCATTCATTTACTTATTCTTAGTCATGGTCAAAGGTCTATACATTTCAAAGCTACGACTGAAATGTGTGTGGATTAACTCTCCATAGTTGCTGAAGTCTAGAGAAGCAAAAGTTATTGTGTGCAGTAAAAGCAATTGCTGTTCTTCCAATTAATCATCACAGTTACAGCACAAGGTATGGAAATCATGAAATAGGGTCCACTTCCTTAAATGCAGGCTGCCTTATTTTGTCTAGGCTTTGGTTAAGTAGGTCTGCAAGTGACTGTCCTAGAATAGGTATCCTAAGTCTCCTCTCTAGTCAGTGGAAGAAGCAGCACATGCAATGGAGTACATGCAAAGATGGGCTGTCCATGCAAGTGAGACAACCCTCTTTTTCTATTCATTCTGTTCTTGCTGTCTAGAACAACACAGAATCTGATCCACTGAATTTCCATGCCCACTGCCTGCTGAGCACCCAAAAAACTAATGCTCAATACACCACAGGATAGAATTCCAGGGTATGATGGCAGTGATAATTATCTTAAATGTAATTTTTCTGAGCATTTATGTATGAATGCATTAACACTGACAGAAAGCTTTCAGACTTAGGAGGGAAGGGCCCCAGGCTGGAATCAGGCAGTGCTAGAAGAGGTGAACTTGGTTGCCATTTGGGACTTAGGAACTTTTAGGCAGACAGCCTCATTCATTGAGTAGCTCCCTCTTCAGTCTGAAGGGATGCACACATAGACATCTACACATTCAGACTAGAGGCTACTTTGGAACAGCAATGGTGTTTCTTAATGTCTTGTGATAAAGTCACTGCATGGCACCACAGAAGTTCCCTCTAAATGATGAAAGAATACACAAAGAATATGGTAGAAAATGCATTTTGGGGAAGAGCCCAAATGCTGAATCCTTTCCAAAAAGTCCTGAAAGTCGGTATTTTTTTCTTCCTCGCAAGCTTTTTTGCTAAAAATATGCAACACTGTAATGAATGTATAAAGAAAAACAAAGAGAGCAGTAAAGAGACAAAAAGACTAGAGATCTTTCTTGGATAGAACTATGAAATCATGCCATCACAGAGCTATATTTAAAATTATTAAGCTAGATTCCCTATACTTTAGACATCCAGCTACCTCAAACTCTTACCACTGAATGTCAAAATTATAAAAAACAACCATCTATCTCTTGTTCTAACAAGGAGCTCTACTGTATTACTAGACCTACACTTTTACTAGAGCTATTGTATTACTGAAACTATAGACTATACATAGGTAATTTTGAAGTTTTATTAAAGGTAGCTCTAATTTAAACATGTCCACTGGCAATAGTCAATCTGAAATAAATCCCCAAAACAACACAGACCTTGTAGGCACATTTTTTAAACATCTCTGAGATTGCGCAAGTCAGCTTGAAATGACTATTAAAACTGCAACATATTCAAGTAAATGATGAAGAATTTCTTTTGTGTTGGGGAAGATGGGATAGGAAAACCGTATAGATATGATTACCTGGCAAAAACTGTAAGTGAGATTGAAATGAAAACAAGCTTTGAGTTACCCAACCCCAGTTACTGAACAACTGGAAGACAATGGTATAGCCGGCTGGAGGTAATGCCCATTTGTTTAAACAATGCCCTCTGCTTGCAAACAAGGTCCAAGGGTCGGAGAAGACCCTGCTAACTCATCAGAGAGTCCAAAAAGCAACTTTTAGAGTTTAAAATACAACGCCATAGGTTAATGCAATGATTCTTATAGGCTGTAGGCAAATGTTGTAAGATTTATAGCTTATTCTAGATTGGTCAATGGAAATTAGAATATTCAACACAGAAGATGATTTACTGTATTGTAAACGAGCACGACCCTCATTCTAGATTCTACACTCTATTTTCTACACTCTTCTCTCTTCTTCCTCACTTCTCCATCTTTTCGTCTCTCTCTCTTGCCTGATCTCAGGCTTCTCTGACCTGCCTGGAGCTGCATCCGGCAGCTCCTGGCAAGTCTTTCTCTCCCCACGCCTTCTGCAATAAACCTCATGATCTAAAACCCAAATATAGAGATCTCCGTCACCGTTTGTCCCAACCGTCCACAACCAAACTGACGAGAATTCCACACTTTTGAAATTGTTCTGACTCACACTTGATCACAAAAAATGCTCCAAACAAATTACTTCCAAATTTACTCTTAGTTTTCTGTATGTTTTACATTAAGCATTGAAGGAATGTGAAATGATAGCTTAATCATATGCTATCCATGCTTAGCTCATACATAAACATTCTGCTGTCTCATTCAAAAAGGATTTCCTTGTGATTCTGTTAACACAAAAAGCCCTCAGCACAACTGGTCAGTGTTACCTCCAATAAATAAAGCAGAGACCGAACAACTTGACCAACATATGCAGGAACAAAGTGTTGTACCAGTGCATCACTGCTCTCCACATGGTAACAGCAGGGTTTAATGATGGATCCCCACAGCTGTAACTGAAACCAAAGTCCAGATAAACAGTACCTTCACACCAATGAGAAAGTTTATCATGGAATATTTTTTATTTTTTTACAATGTGATATTTTACAACACTATGCATTGACATTGAGACAGAAAATAGAAAGCAGACACAATAAAAAAAAAAAAAAGAGCATGCAACAGTTCTAACACAGGTTGATTTCTCAGTTCCAAACTTTAAATGATTGTCAAGAAACTACAATATCACTACTAATTACCTAAAATATGTTAAACTGGACAGTTTTGCCTGGATTGCAGGTTAATGTCATCCTTGCGTGATTTATATCCTCTTAGTCAGAAGGAAAGCAAGTATTTGTGGCTCTTTTGGCACTCAGTAATTACCCAGAACTGCAGCTGGCTAAACAACAGGTTGATTGAAAGAAATAAGGTTACTACATCAACAAAATCTGTGTTCTGTATTAAAAATATTAAATCTCTGGGAAGAAAAAAATGGAGAGCTCATCTCTTCACACTGATTAACTGGGACAACTAGCTTCTACATTGAGTAATCAAAAAAGGAATGAACAGACTGTCTAATCTGAAAGGCATATTCGGTATCCTTTCACCACAGAAATTAATAATTGCTCAAGATTCCCTGTCATCACAGGTAACCTTCAGCCTTTCAAGTCCCTTTCTCTTACCAGACTAAGTTTCACAATTGAGCTGTTGCAACTTAGGGACAAACAGCACCTTTCAGATTCTTTCTCATGACTGACTGCAACTATTCAAATTCATGAACTTAAGCACATACAGAGCCTCAGCTGACTAAGGCCTGTGTATCAAACCCTTAGACTAATCAGATCAATAGAAATATTTAAGTAAATTAATGTAATTTTTCCAAAACCCATTCCACAATGAAGAAGTAACTGTTAAAGACTTTGGAAAGTAAATAAACCTCACAACAGTTTAATAGCACTACTGGCCTGAGAATGCAGCTGATTTCAATGCGTAAATTCAGGTGAATTGGGAAGATGATGTCTCAGAGGGACAGACTCAATATTTGTGTACCTTATGTGGTGCCATTCATATTATACTACTTCTAGCTTCAGTAACTGATTTGAGGCCAAATATTCTTGTTATAAAGAGAAATGTGTTGGAAATATCAGTACTGTTTCTTTATGCAGATCACAAGACAGCAGCAATCTGAGTAATATCAAGATGCTTCCAGTTGACTACTCAGGGAGCAATCTTTTTCCCTAGAAAAATCCACAGTTACTTTAATTCCTTTAACTTGACTATTAACTCTTAAGGGTCCATCAATAAGCGACCAGTATTTTTCACAAAGCTGTAACTCTTACAAAGTAGAAGACAGAATGCAATTTCCCTCATCTTGTGACAAGCTCAAGTCCTCCCCATTCTATCCCATAAAACTCTGAAAAATGACATCTTTCTTTTAATCTATCTTTACAATGATAAACATTCACAGGGTAATTTGTTGCAAGTAGGATGGCTGCATTTTGTTTGAAAATCAAATTGGCTCTGAGGCATTTCCTCTTGGCACTAGTAGAATTTACAAGATTTAAATAATATAAAGCAGTCTTGTGCAACATATTGAAGTCAAATCTGAGCGCTTTCTCAGTGTATCAATGATATTAAGTCTAAAGGAAAAATATGGTATATTTAGAGTTAGTTGGAAAGACTGAATTACATATATTCATACACTTGTTGAAATGTGTCAACCACAAACAAGAGGTCTCAGCAGTATGCACAATTAACCTTTAAAAAACTTGAGTTAATAGAAGCAGACACAGAGAACCTTTACCTGAAGAGTCAGTGACTGGCTTGATATTTTATAAAAAATCATGGATGCTTTTCCTTATGGACTATATTTGAATAAACTTCTTCATCCCCAAAACATTAGTCAATATATGATTATAAAGCAGTTTTCACTTCCATCATGACCACTGATATATTTTCCAATTAACTGCATTTTATGTACAGGAATATATGCCATCTGTATTATTTTTCATGCTAACAAAATTTTATAATGACATAAACTTCTGTAAAGTCTGTCCCATGTTCATTACTAAGTTACCAAAATAAGCAGCAACGAGTGGTTAAGGCTTGAGAAGTATCCCCTGCATATTGATATAAAAGCCTTCCTGGTCGTAAAATGCTGCTGGAGATTGGGCCACCTGGGCAAACAGGGCTCCTGAGGCTGCAGGCAGCTCCCGGGGAGGGGGCATCCTAGCCTGGCAGAGATGCCTGCAAGGTACATCCAGCCCGAAGACAGCGAACACTCATTTTAGGAAAGCTGAGTAAAAAGCACTAATATCTCTTCAAATAAGGAGGTGAAATCCTAAAGAAACTACGAAGTTTCATTGTAATTTTGAATTCTATAAGGTAAAAGATTGTAAACCTATACTTTTCTTGCTGAAGCTGCTTTACTATTTGCCAGTTCTGAGATTAAGTGGACCCAGCCACACCTAGACTTCCCAGAGGAATTTAGAAAGTACAAGGGTCTCACTGAATCCTCATGACTCAACAGGAGTCATGATCTGATTATACCAACCACTGTAATAGATTATAGAGTTCTTATTTAGACACTGCAGTGACAATGTTTAGATACCGTATTAGCAATAAATCTAAACACAGTCATCCCCATAATCATTGTGTCCTACTGGTCATACACAGCTGAGAACCTTCTTTCAACTACTCTGACACATTAAAACTGGTGCAGAGAGCAGAGCAATCCCTTCAGGCATATCAAGCACAGCAGTTTGGCCAGGTCCTTTAGAAGGAAATACATGTATTCAAACAAACTAGAAGTGGATGTCTCAGAGAATTTTTATAAGCCAACAACTGCAAACCCACACAGGAGGGGAATATTGGGCCCGACAAGATGGTATTAGAAAGATAAAACAGTATTGAGAGAAAGGGAATGCAAGGGACCAGTAAAAGATGGAAAAGGAAAGGATGTAACACACAAAGTCTGACTGCTGCCCAAATTCAGGGCCAGGGATTTCACAAAGAAAAAGGCCAAGATAGAAACAAAGCAAAATATGACTGTAGCAGTCAACAGCCAATTCAAGGACAGAGTAAGGAAGTTAGAACAAAAAAAATGGAAGCTACAATAGCACAATCAGAACCTTCAAAATTCATAGTCTCACCTGAAGATTGGGACAGAGGCATTTGGAATGACCCTGAGGACATGGAAAGAATCAGAACAGGATGAACGGAAATTAGACCTATAAATAAAACAGAGACCCCTAAAATTATGGGTGATGGAGTAAATCAAACACATTGGAAATCCACATACACCTGGGAAGCTTGCAAAACTACAAGAAAAACAGAGCAGAAATCAGGGGGAAACTGAGGCAGAATACACCTGCTGAGTAAGCCTGAGAAGGGGATAGAATCCTACTGTCCCCAGAGGACTACTTTGGCCCAAGAGTATTTCTAACTAGACTAGAGGGTAATAAATCAATAACATATTTAGAGCTGCATACTGGGAAAAAGGAACAGGCCCGTGGGATTCAGGGAAGCCTAATACTTTAGTGGCAGAAGGCCCCAAAGACAGAGCCCTCCTCTCCTAATTGACCCAAGAGCTAAGACAGCTCTTATATCAGACAAACGCCTTAGGCCTGACCCATAATTGGAGAAATGTAACAACAGTGGACATAGGGAATAATCCCATTTAAATGTCACACTGATGAGCGTGTCAAACTATGAGCCAGTTACCAGGGAAAAACAGCCCGTAACAGTGGACCTTCCAAATACACGCCGGGCACCCGTGATATTAATATGCCAGTAAGGACACAGGGCCTGGAAGGCCCTGGATTCTTCAGGATCAGTGCATCACATTAGCTCTAGGTGGGTTTATCCCACCCACTGCCCTGACAGCATCACTTAAACTTCCCACAAACAGTGTAAGGCAGCTGATTATTGATGTAGGGATGGCCACCCTGTCCTGCCAACACACTGTGTTTATACCAGCCTGTTACTTTGACTATTTTAAAATGACAATTCTTCTATTTACCTAAGATATCACAAGCTTTCGGATCTCCTTCGTTCCTAGGCTGCCAGCCCTGGGAATTGTAAGACATACCAGCCTGGATAGAGCCAAATGAGTATTTCTGAAAGGAAACTGCAGACATGGCTAGCTTAATTCATTTGAAGCTGTTTATCCTGGGAATTTTATCTTTTCCACTGTTTTCTTTCCTGCTCGTTTCTCACTTAACACTTACTGGTTATCCGGCATGTCAATATCAAACAGGAACTCAAGTCATGCTACTTGTTACAAAAGAGCAACTCACACTCTCCTATATTCACATACAATATTAGCAGGATCATTTTTGAAACAAAGCTTCATATATTATTCATTATTCAAATCAAACTTTATTTTCAATGATTTTAATACAGATTTCACCATGCAGATTTTAAAGTATATTTTACATGAAATAAAAACCTTGGTAACCCCAATTAGGAATACAGTCTCAGACATAAGATAAAATTTAAAAGTAAATTACACTATATAAATATTTTATTTAAGGGCAGATTAGTGGAATTCTGGAATACAAAATACCATCAATATTCCACTCTTGCTCAGAATTCATACAGTTTGATTGCAAAGACTTCACTGGACTAGAATAACCAAAATACATTTAACTGATTTCACTGATTCTCTTTATATTCCTATAATTTTTAGTTTTTATTAGAACTCTGAGAAAATTACACTATAGTACCCACTCTGCCCTTCCTTCAACTGCTTAACCTTAAGCCTCTAGCATAATCTGAGATACCTCATCTGTCCTGAAGCTGCCAGTGCATCAGCATACAGATCTACAGATTTCCATGTCTTACTTGCAACCCTTTCATGGATGACTTAGACCTGAGAATGTGAATGTGTGAATGTGCCATCCTCACTTTGCAGATTGTCCCAGCATCTGAAAGTATTATATTGGGAGGGTATAAACACGCCTTGTGACATACAAAATGTAATGATTTGCCTGTTCAAATCTGAGAGAACAGTGATAAAGGAGTACAGCTACCCTAGCTAGAGACAGGCAGAGTCTGGACAGCCCATAACGTATAGGCAGACACTGCCTGGCAATTAATTCAGCAGGAAATGGCCATTTTAAATGTACTATAAAGGAGGAGTTTATGGCACATGCATCTAGTGGCACGGTTCACTGTTTTATGAAAACAATGGTCTGTTAGTTATGTCTGAGTTGACAACTATTAAAAATGTTTTAACAATTATAGTTTCTTCCCAATTTGTTTTAATCCTTTACTCATTCATAAAATATCTTCCTTTTTCATGGTATATATCTATTTGAGAACAAAGATGTCTTTCTAGTGTCACTATTTTAGCCTGATTTCTACTCAGGGTTTCAAAATTATCTCATCTAGAAAGTCCTCATAATCAAGCTGAAGATCTTGATGAGTAACATTTACTTTGGGATATTAATATCCATAGACAAATTCCCACTCAGTTTCCTAACATTTCTATTAATCTTCAGATATATCGACGAGCAGTTCTTCTAAGCACTCTCCTGTAAAGCAGTAGTATGTCCCTGAGAGCATGATGATTTCAGTTCATTTTTCATTTTCAAAAAACATTAGAGAACTACATCCTTTTTGTATATGAGATAACTTTGGACAGCACCTCAGCTCCAATCCTGAGACGGAAACCATTAAATTCAGAAATTTCTTATCTCCTTCTGGGACTAGAAACTGTAGCTATATTCAACATTAAGATGAACTCTTCCTTGTTAACTCTATTTCCGTCCAGTGCTCTGAATTATGTTTCATATGCCAAGAGAAAACAGTTTTAATAAAGTCTTCACAGTCTTTATAATAGAAGAGGCAAAAATATACATTTCCATGTTTAGCCTACTGAAAAAAGAACCTTACTTTACCTTTGCACTACAAAGAAACACCACACCATTTCCTTCTAACGAGAAACATTCCTCCAGCAGCAGAGTGTTCTCCAGGCCAACTTAATGCCTCAGAATAGCTGCATTACCATTCCTTGGCCTCCTAGATACTCAAAATTCATTAAATTTTAATTGTGGTAGCACAGAACTGGAGTTACCTGCTTGCACCACTTTTACTGTGTTTTGAAAGAGAGAAGCCAATGACTCCAGACACAAGCAACAGATACAGGGGACAGTCAGACTTCAAGTGGATTGGGAAATACCCCAGTCAGCCAAGTGTCACACAGAACATTCAGACAGGTGGGAAATACCTCTTCATGTATTTTTAAATCATCAATCATGATGCAATGTACTGTAGTTTTTTCTAGTCCATTACCTTGACTTAAAATTTATTATCACAGGTCTGTTTTAATATACTCAAAGACAGATCAGCCAATCTATGTAAGACTTATAAAATATGCTTGTCCTTAATCTTAAGCAATACTTATTCTTAATTCTAGCAACATACTGCAACTGAAATATAATTTTCTCCCCAACCCTTCCCCAAGAAACTGGCCAATTCATAGTGAGTACAGGAAAGAAAACCAAATATATATACAATTCAAAATTAAACTTTTTAAAAATCTCTTTTCTTACCATAATAAAAAGTCACTTGAAGAATCAACACTTCTTGGTAACATCTATTTCCATTTAACTTTTGTCTTCTCAAACAAAAAGATTGTTCAGAGCTTTTACAGCAGCCTGTTCAAATTATTTGACCATTTTTAGGACTTCATGTTCTGTTTCAGGTACTGGTACAAAGAAGATTTCATTCAAAGCTTCAGTTCTTAGTCTACTCAGGGTACCCCAGTGTTGTGGTTTTAATAGTGGGGAGGGGGCCATAAAGATGGCTCCTGTGAGAAGCTTCTGGAATTCTTCACCATTTCCAGCAGAGCCAATCTCTGATGGCTCTGAAGATGATGGACATGTCACTGGCCAAGTCTGGGCCAATTAAAAAGGTTGGTTACGCTTCTGTGATGACATATTTAAAGAAAAATCAAAACGAAGTGTGCATGCAGCTGCCTTTAGTTAGAGAAGGAGGAGGATGTGAGAACATGTGAGGGAAAACAACATGGAGACACCAAGGTCAGTGGAGAAGGAGGGGGAGGAGGTGCTCCAGATGCTGGAGCTGAGATTCCTCTGCAGGCCGTGGTGAGACCATGGTGAGGCGGGATGTCCCCCCTGCAGTCCATGGGGTCCATGAGGGATGCAGAGCCACCCACAGTCTGTGGGTGAGGTGCCAAAACTGGAGCGGGGAGATGCCAGAAGCTGCAGCAGCCATGGATGCCAGAAGAAGCCGCAGTAGCTGTAGATGCCAGAAGAAGCCGTAGCAGTCACAGCCCAGTGAGAGACAGAGACTGAGATAAA
>VYZT01031130.1:0-27455 GCA_013400735.1 Pomatostomus ruficeps | reverse complement strand
AAGAAAAGAACAGTGTCTTTTAAAGGTTTAGTTTTACTTCTCATATCCTCCTTCTAACTCAGGTAGTAATAAATTTCACTCTGCAACTTAAGTGAGCCTGCTTTTGTCCTTGGAGAGTTTTCTCCCGGTTCCTTATCCCAGCTTATGGACCCTTTGTGTTAATTCCCTCTTTTTTTTTTTTTTCTCCCCCCTCTCCTTCCCTCCTCTGCCCAGCTGTGGCAGGGGAGGGAAGGAACGAGCGGCTGCCAATGATGCCTGGCACTTAGCCAGGGTCAAACCACTACACCCAGCAATTCACTTCAAATCAGAAAATCTCCTTGGAGTATGACTTTGTATCCAAAGTGACTACAGCAATCAATAACTGCACAGAGAAGGATGTATGGACATCACATCCATCTGCAGCCAGGACAAAACCACCCGAGCAGCTGCTGAGCTCTCACAGCACTTTTCTGGATTCTTCCCAACATACAGCACAGATATCTAAGACCTGCATACTTCCCACTAAACATCCTGGGACCGGTTTGGATACAGAGTTGTCAGTATGCTAGTAAGCTCAGACAGAATGACTGACAGAATGACAGAACTAAGTACTCATGCCATGCTTAGTCGTCCAGATCCTATACAAGTCTTGACATAATATTACCAGGCTATAGACAGTATACAGCATTAGACAATTACATCTGTAGAAACACAACCACAGAAAGGGTGCATTTTTCCAATTTTTTTGTTTAAAATTATTTTAAAACCATTTCTAACAAACTTTATCATGTAAACAAAAGTGGATATCTTTTTTCAGAAATCTGTGGTTTTGGGATGGCTTTTAATTGTCACTTTTAAGTGCTATAAGACATCAAATATTGCATTCCGTTTGACTCCTTATGAATCACCTGATCAAACAAAAAATGGATGGAAGTTATGTTCAGAACTGAACAGTAACCTACTTTCAACATGTAAGTGACCTTAGCTCATTGTAGTCATAAACAGTATGTACGGACAACTCTGTGGCTGTCAGCAGCATTATGTCTTAGAAAGATTCGCAGAAGCTTCTGAAAAGCAAAGCGTCCTATCACCATTTCCCCTTACTTATTAAAAATGTCCAGAAAAAGGCACAGATGCATCCTGCCTATGGAAATTATAACCTAAAATACAGCAAAAGTAAAACCACGTTTGAATGTGTGTACGTAAAGAAAGAAGGGAGAAAATTAGGAAACTACGAGAGAGATCATACGTGCTCTGCTTTTTAAACCACTCTTTTGAATTGCAGAAGTTCTGAATAATTTATTAAATAACACAGAATAACTGAGGTTTTAAGGGGGGAGCAGCAAACATGACAGCTTAGGGAAATAGGGTGGAAAGAATCACCTGAAATGCACTTAAGAGCAAAGCAGAGAAATGTCATGACTGTAGTATGAAAGTTGTTTTCTTGGGAATGGAGAAGGAAACCATGTGATGAGTATGAGGAATATAGTATCATGATGTGGAGCTGTACAAAATTGACAGCAGAAGAAAAGAAATAAAAAAGGATTTAGCATTATCAACATCTTAATATACCCCAACTAACTAAATATAATAGGGTCAACAAACTTCCTTTGGCCCCAAGACCAGTTGTCACAAACAACTAACATCTGTTTGCCTAAACTAACTACGGAAAATGTCAAATTTGTTCTCAACTCTGAAGCATGACCAGGCACTCTATGGGAGAATTCCAGTTGTACTGCCCCAAAATCATATCAGTAAATATCCCATGAACTTTACAATGTGAGTAAAAGTGCCAGTCCTTGTGCTTTAGCATTATCCCGTTTCATTTAACACTATAGATACAGCATTTGTGTATTAAAGGAAGAAAGGGCAGAGGATTAGATTCCCTCACCACTTTTCCACATCCTACACAAGTTCCCTAGAAGAGAGCCATTCCAGTTCTCTTTAAAGTGATGAAGTTTCAGATACTTTCATCCAAGCTCTTGTCTCTGACAGTACAACAGGCAAACACGATCCAGTGCACAGTGGTGGCCATTAAGTGTTAAGCCTTCAGTCTGTTCCACAAAATCGCAAGAGTACTCTCCAACTGTGTGAATTCAGTCAGGCATTAGACCTTGTGTTAATATTTATGTACAAGTACAGGGAAATAACCCCATCTGTATGCTCCTCTGCAATATCAATGTGGGCCTTCTGAACTACAAAATGATCAGGATCATTTCACAACCTACAATGACAATGCAAATATGGATACACAGAGTAAGTTTCTGGTGTGTTCCAGCATCTGACTGTTCCTGGTGAAATGACCAACTGAGCCCCATGCTCAGAAATTATGATACGCTGAAAGAACAGCAATTTGGAAGACACTACTCAGCCTTTTAAACAGATGCAGTCTGAATTTCTATTGATCATCAACTTGCTCAGTCATTTCCAGCTGAGAGAAGGAACAGTATCATTTTTCCAATCAGACAGCATTTTTTCCAACAATCGTATAATCTCATATAAAAACATACAAAGCACTCTGCAATAGAGAGTCAGTCATCTTGATTTATTTGTTGCTAGGTATGCAGTACTTACAGAAAATGAAAGTCAAACCTTGGTTTTTTATTAAATGCCCTGTAGAGTTAATTACTTCCACAGGATGACTATAGTACATAATTATTTTATTTTATAGGTTTTTAATGCACTCCTTAATTTTACAACTGTCTGTTTTAGTATTTTTTGGAAAGGGTAAAAAGATACACCCAATTAATTTTCCAGAATACCACACTAAAGCCTGTCTTCAACCTGGAGTAACCTCTTCAACTAGAATAACTTCCCAGGGACATGGCAAATGCCCATCACTGGATATTTTCAGTACATGATTGGTCACAGTGCTAGGTAAATCTCCTACACGCACTCTTTCCGACAAAAATTTAAACCAGATAATCTTTTAAAGTCTCTTCCAACTCAGGGTGCTCTATGACTCTTTAACCCCCCTTTAAAATAAATTAAAGTTGCTTTTTCATAAATCATTGCAAGTCAGTCATGATATAGTTGACTGCATTTTTCCTTTCCTGGTTCTTTAAAGTAAAAGGACTAAACGCACCAATTACTTCCGATAAAATTAATATATTTTCATTTCTCATCCTTGCCAAGTAAAATTTTCTAACAACATTATAATTATTTTCTGTTAACAGTTAGTTACACAAACACATTTGGTCCTGTAGTACTTCATCCTGTACTAAATAACACATTAAAGGATAGGCTCCTGTCCAAAAAGCCTTACCCAAGCTAGTTACCAAAATCCAGGTGCATCTGAATACATCACATTTATACTCTGGAGCTTCATACAGATCTGGACACCTGTACCTAACCAGAAATTATACATATAATGAAATTCTGCCTTCATGCAGCTTCCTCTTCATCACAATCAACAGTGTTAACTCTGATCTTACTGCTATTTCAGAAGCAAACTACTTCTCCAGTTGTTTTCAGCATAATCTGTCTTTAAACCATACTTAAGTTATACTACTTCCTCTGTCACTATTCATTTTCTTTGCAGCCTACTATGAAGAATCTTATCAAAGGCTTTGTGAAAATCCTAGAACATTATGTCTGAGAGGTAACCTTTACCTACTTTACCTACTTTTTTTTCAAAGAACTCCTACAGACTGAAAAAGAACACTTTCTTGGAAGAATTCTGATACTTTCCCCCATCACACTACACAAATGTGCTATTCAGTCTTTAATTATAAATCTTCAGCTTACCCGAAATTCTCAAGAAAACTTCTAGACTGTAACTCACTATCTCCTGCCTTCTCCCGTAACGACAGCATCACAGTACTGACACTGCAGTCTTCTTTCACAGTTACTGACTGGAAATACAGTGTGCTCTATCAGTTTTCCATTTTCATAAGTGGTTTGAATCAGAGTATTCAAAATGTGCATAATGCTCTAAATATATATGATACTTCACGGATACGTAGTAACAGGTCAAGTCTGTCCTGCGAAATTTATAATCTACTAAATAAGGCTATTTAGAGAAACATTATCCAGATCTAATTAATTTCCGCTTTATTTCATATGGGCATTTCTACAGAGCGAAATAATATTTGATTCAGTCAGATGTTTTATGAAATAATAATTTTGATTCTCGGTTTAGAGAAACACAAAGTGAAAGTGGAACAAGTAATATACAACTAGAAAACTCTATTATACATGTGTGCAGATGTGTATAACTAGATAGAGCGTTTGTATATACATATATGTATACACACATACATATATGTTATACCACCAATACAAGCTTCCATAAAATGAAAGACTGATAACTACTTTCTGAAAGAAATTAGGAAATTTCAAACAAAAAGGAAAGCATATATACTAATAGCCACTCTTGAACTACTGTGCTGCAAATGAGATCATTCACATCAACATACACTCTCAAAGCTGTTTGTTCAGTACAGTATCAGAGTAGTTTTCACATATGCAATTCAAGTATCAGGCTTAAAACTGGGATTGATTCCTTCTTAGAGAACATGAAGCTCATGCTCAGACCTTATTTTCACATGTGCTTGATGAGTTAAGCGACACATTGTACTTAGAGGTAGCATTCCAGCATTTTTTTGGTTGCTTGCTTGCTTTTTTTGCTTCACTGGCATCTCTCTGGCCTACTGACATAAGAGAAAATGGCTTAGAGCAGAGGCAAAATGCCTCTGCAGGTCCTGGCAGATTAGGAAATAGTGGCCTTCTCTGGCAGTCATTCTTGAAACGCTAGCTGGGGGAAAATGAGCTGAAGCAGCACAGAAGAGAAATGAGCCGGCAGTTTTACCTCCAAGCAAACTAATATATATGTGACTCCTGGGGAGGAACTGTTTAGGAGCAAAGAGCTACAATATCTGCACAGTTATGCCAAGATGCCACTGCTCACTGAAAGCAGACTCTACATTTTTTGCTGGTGACTGACTGCTGAACTACACTACCCCAGTTTATACCATCTGCTGTGCTACCTTTATACAGAACTGATTTGCTAAGGGGTTTTTGGGAGCTGTTTGCCTAACTATTGTTTCTCCATTTTTTATGGGTTTTTGTATCCTTACACTATTTCCAGAAAAAAAATGGGGGAAAATTAGAATAAAAAATTTAAAAATTGGCTTGCTTAAGAAACATTAAGCATAGGGAAACCAGCAATAGTTGATCATGTGGAGAACACACACTGACAGACCCCTGCTGTGTTCAAGCAGTGTAGAACTGAATGTCTGCGTGAATTAGTTAAGATCTAGCAACAGAGTTAGGAATAAGAGGGGAAACCTCTGGCATTGAGAAGCAGGTGGAAAAGATGGAAGTATTATCTGTTTTATCTATTTGGGTTATTTTCATGATGTTAATTTTCATGAATCATCACTACTCTCGAAATTTTAAAACATATGTGTTTGTAGAATACAGTAGTTGTATCTGGGTAGAAAAATCATTTAAAATTAATACTTCAACTATGTTAGTTCAATACTATAGTTTTTTTTCTTTATACTGGAATTTCGTGTTTTAAAGTACATGAATGATGATACCTTAGAAGAACATAACTATCAAAACCAAATCATTCACAGGTATATTTTTGTCCTTATAAAGTAAATTTATATTTACTAGCAATGTGTTTCAGAAATGGTGCTATTCACTGCTTTTTACCATAAACCAAGTCACATTTTTAAATTAAGCTGGAATTAAAGAAAACACTACTAAGCACATTGCTGACTAGCACAAAGGAACGTTAAACATAGTAACAGATACCATCAAGAAACCCAGAGCTAACAAGTTCCTTTTTTCTTGCAGCCTTTGTTAAAAAAAAAATACAATTAACACAGCAAGGTAATCTTAAAACATGAAAGATCTTGGAATAGTTTTGGGCTAAATACTACTTAGACCAATCAGATTTTAGTTCTCAGACCAGTTGAACATAATAGAATTTATACTAATTTCATATAGGTAAGATGTGGCACAAAGCTCAAGCAAACAATCCTGACTAAAATTGTACTTGCTTCTCATAAGGTAGATCTCTTGCTGTGGCATGGTCCAGGAACTGTTTATCAGTTGGGATTCTAGTTAGGATGAACATCCTTGTACTGCTTCAGCTGTCAGGAGGGCCTCTGCAATTGGGGCCAACTGCTTTGTGGCAGCTAGCAACAAAGCAAGAGGAAAGACAAGACGAGGAAGGCAAAGAGACAGTGGTAGAAGTCTTTGGGGAAGAAAAAGGATCAGGAGACATCACTGTAAGTGACTTAGAAAACTGTCTGAGATAATGCTCATACCGCTAGTAAGTATATTTGAAAGCTCAAGATTTTTGAAAATTTCAAAAGATTGAAAAGGTTAAAATACCACCAAGATTCAAAAGAAAAAAAAGAACATAACAACAAATAAAACCAAAATTAGAAAATTTTTAGTAGAAATTAATAAAGTATCTCTAAACATTAGGAAGATACCAAATAACTGCTAACTCAGACACTACAAATCATGGCATATCTGGTTTTGTAACAAACAAATTTCTAAAGACCCCTGAAAATACTTCAGCTTTTTAAACTAAGTATCATCTAGATGAATAATATTCATTTCTACTGAACATAAAAATCCCTCTTGCACCGGTACTCTAGAAAGGTTATGGTATGTCATGCTTTCAACAGGATGTCTGGGAAGGTGTTAGCAAAATACATTCCTTCTATTAAAACTGTAGATCATTTTTTCAATTGGTAAAACCCAAGGAGCAGTTTTAAGAAAATGGGACTAAGAACAATGCATCAAAAATGAGACAAAACACATAAGAAGAGCTAGGAATTAATCTTCTTTAACTGTGTAGGAGTTCTGTCAATAATATACCCAGATTTTAGGACAAAATTGCACGCACATCCAGAACTTTTAGGCAGCCTATCTAGCTTCAGTACCACACCTAAATTTGAAAGACGACTGTATAGTAGAAAAATTTAAAGATTCATACTTTCAAATTCTATCTTTTTTTTCTTAAATCTTTATCATTTAATCTCAGAATTGTAACTTTCCACTGTTGTAGTGGACTTAGAGATGATCTAATGGGAATCTTTCAGGCTGAAGATCAAACAGAGCTTTACTAGTAGAGTTTGTAAAACATAAAATGGACATTTGACTTACTCAAAATGCAATTATCTTTTAGACTACCAAGAATATAACAGCTTAATAAAAGCTCAGGTTAAGGAGCCCATATTTATTAGTGTCATTGAGATAATTGCATTTGACTTTCTTTGCTGGCTGTATGAACTTTCAGTAGCAGTTTTATAATCTGACCTAAATATATAAGTGATAAACAAAACATGACTTGGCAAGTGGCAGTTTAAACACTTCCTGCAGCCCATCATGCCTTAAGAGACATAATACATTTTTTAAATAAAACTCTACGGATGAAATGCTGGCCTGCTTCCTGCAAGGAAGAACTCCAGGGTAAAGAAGTCAAGATACTGTCAGAGAAAAAATAACAAGAAACTGAATATGGAGAGTCATATGCCAGACAGGAACAGGCACCCGGCTGGCAAATACAATCATCACTAGAGATTAATGCAACTCCAAACTGCATTAGTTTTAATACAAAACTATTTTTCAAGCTGCTGCACTAAGTTAACATTTAGCATTGCTGAACCTGCAGACAGAGTTCCAGTGTCAAATGAACACAATTCAACAACACTGATCTCATTCTAAGCAGAAAATTGTATGCTGGAGGATAGCAGAGATCCCACAAAGCAGGCATCCACAATGTGGAGTCAGCAAACCGGGGCGCTCTCCCCTTCTAGAGCATGGTTTATTATCTGAGCAGGAAAAACGAGCTGCAGCCACTCAGTGTTGGCATTCTTGGTAAAGCTTACAGGGTTCCCTTTCTGCATCCATCCACATATATTAGCGTGGGGGTCCTAAATGGCACATGTTAGGGGCAGTAGCGCTTTATTTGGTCTGAAGACTTGCAGTAGTCCACATTCACCCCTCAAGTAATGAACATCCTCTTTAGAGTGCACACAGTGGCACATAGGTCTCTTAGAATTTAATACCCAAGATGCTGGTCCAGAACAGCATTACAATTTTTGTCACCTCATTTCACTCACTTTGTTTTTGTGATGCTTACTAAGTCCAAAATCAGCTGCCCAACATTTCTGCATACTCTTGTTAAAAAGAAACAACTTCACAGTGCTGCAATAGCAGAATTTTATTAGTAGGTATCCCATTTTAATCTGCTTATTCTTTGAGCAAGTATGTTGTCTGTAAATCTTCCATACTCTCTTATTATTCCAAAAGGTTAATAAAGGTTATTCCAAAAGTTCTGCTTGTCTTTTACTTACTGCTATTCTTGGTTCCACAATAACAGTGAATCAATGTAACATTGTATGGAGCTTTGCTTCCTAGTGAAGAGAAAGCAGTATGTACCCTACACCAACCATGGTAACCAGACAGCCTTTAGCTGATATAAACACACTGATGAAAACTTTTTTCTACTTAAACAAAAAAAGCAAGACACTTGCAGGTTCCATTTCAAGGTAAGACCAGATACTGTATAAAAAAAAGAGAACTACAAAAAAATATGGTAACACAACCAACAAAGCTACCAAACATTGGAAGAAATTACCGTGCAGGAAATCAAGTGCTAGCAAAATAACACATTACAAAGGAGGCTGTTAGCTGAATCCAGACTACTGGACTGAAATGGATGAGCTGTGGTGGGTTGACCACCAATGCTGCTCTATCACTGCCCTCCTCAGCTGGACAGGGGAGAGAAAATGCAGCAAAAGGCTCCTGAGTTGACATAAGGGGAGGGGGGGAGGGAACACTCACTAGTTACTGTCACCAGCAAAACAGACTTGACTTGGGGAAATTAAGTGAATTTACTACCAATTAAATCAGAGCAAGATAATGAGAAATAAACCCAAATCTTAAAAATATCTTCCCCTACCCCACTTCTCCCTTCCTCCCTGTCTTAATCTTTGTTGAGGAATCTATTCAGTGCCGGTATCTCAGCGAGCCACGGCAGTGGGAGCTGCAGGTTCAGTTCTGACACCTCAAAGCAAGAGGCCAGGAATCACTGACCCTTTGCACAACAAAGGGCCAGGGGACCTGTGGCCCAGGGTACCAGACACTCAAAGACATAGCAGAAGACAAGAGTTCCAGACTTTCCCATGCTTAGACTGTAGGAGAATAAAAGCCCAGGGGGTCTTTTGTTCAGAGTCCCTCCTCATAGGCACTAGCTTGAGCTGTAATTTTTTTATTTTGTTATTGTACCAAGACTAAATTATATTAAGGATTGGTTCATCTGAGACTCTGCTGTGGGAAACCTGGGGCTGAGCCAGCTCTGAAGCCTGGTGTGACTGTGTGAGTGTGGGGGTGCAGCTGCGAAGGGGCCTCGGTCCCAGCTCAGGAGTGCGAGCATGACTGACAGAGTGGCTCCTAGAGGGACAGACGGGGAAGCTTTTTTAACATTTTATTCCTGATTCTGTCCCTTGTCCCCCCATCGGAGGTTCATCACACGTTAACTCTGACACTTCTTCCTCTTCAGGGGAAGGACTCCTCATACACTTCCAGGACGGGATCCTTGCCATGACAGACAGTCCTCCATGAACTTCCCTGAAGTGACTTCTTCCCACAGGCTCCACTTCTCATAAACTGCTCCAGTATGGGTCCCTTCCTTCTTGTAGCTTCCAACATATTACACTACAATACACATGTAACCACTTTCTTGTTTCTGTGACCTTATTGAAACACTTTTTGTCCTTAGACTTTGCTGCTATAAAATCTTTTGTGTCTTTTTATGATTGCGAACAGCTATATGAGGACCCCTCCTCCCCTATTCCTCAACTTTCTGACCTGTTCTCAGTTTTTCTCTTGTGATTTATTTCAGCTATTTACTGTATTGTTTTTACTTACTTCATGCTTGTACTCTTACACTAGCTTCCTTTCCAGTTATTTCACACTTAATTCTCTAGCTTGTCTCCTATCTCTCTCACATTCTCTCCTCTATTATCCCAACCTTTAGCAACTGTTTAATGATAACTCAGCCAGTTACCAATCAAGAGGTTTGAGGTTTTGTAGATTTTTTCTTTAAATAGTGTTCATTCACACAATTCAATTCACAGGGACTTACTTGCTCTTCAGGGAATTCCTTCAACTAAGCTCTAGTGCCTCAGACACATGCTGGCTTCCTCGGCTCAAATGTTTTTGTTTCCTAAAAAGCAAACTGATAATATCCAGCCCAGCATTCTCCCTTGTTTTCCTACTGTCCTTCCAATCCATTGTCAGTTTTCTTTGCTGCAACACTGTACATTAATAACTCAAATACATCAGCACATGTTTAACCTGAAAAAACACAGGATGCTGGTTTTTAAAAAGTGCATCTGATAAACATGCAGGTTGTTACCATTACCTCATCTCTGAAAATATAAGCAAGACAAATGATGAAAAGAATTAATAAGATACATGTTTTACAACTTAATGTGTTTGACATTTGTTGAAATCAGAACAGCATGTGTGGGTACACAAAAGATAGAATAAAATCAGAAGTGGGCAGAAGCAGCTTGCTATTTCAGAAACAAAAAAAATTCTAGAAAAAAATGACAGTGTTGTTGGAAGAGGTACATTACGAACAACTGGATTATTTTGCAAAACAAAGAACAGTGCAGTCTACATCCTGTTGTGAGGGCGGGAAGGCCTTCCTACCCAGGCCAGGGTGCACTAGTTATTGGTTGGTACACTTGCAGAGATAATCAAGAAAAACTTCTAAATACATTAATTGAGAAAAAAGGTGGAGAAATCATAGGTTCAATACTTAACTGGAAAATACCGAAGGTTACCGAAGCAAACAAACCTATTAGAGATGGCAGGGGAAAGCACACTCATGGATATGTCCACAGGGAAGAGATCAACTGAACTGAAACTTTGAATGAGCAGATAATATGAACAGTGACACTTGGGTAGGAGGCATCTCCAAGACAGAATTCAAGGCTTGCTGATGGCATTTACAGGCAGCTGTAAATGCCATCAGCAAGCCTTGAATTCTGCCTTTTGCAGTGATCAGTTTCCTGACAAACAACAAATGATAGAAACATTACTATGTACTACCCTCATATACTGACATAGCACCTCACACCTACCTCCTAGAGCTTGTAATCAAAGTGAGACAATGGCATCACATGACATACCACAATTCATGAAAAGGAAAGCACAAGAATTATGAAAAAGAACAAGAAAAAGAAAGTAAACATTAATTAAGAACTTCCAGGTGCAAGATCCTCACTATAAGGTGGAAAAGACTGACTTATTATGCACATGTACATACAGAGTAAATAGTAGATACTATGACTTTTCCCCCCATCTCGGTCCACTATGTAGAGCTTAAGGAAGAGGCTTCCATACATCCAGTTCCTGGCAAGAAAGCACTAGAGGGCTTTTGTACTCAACAGAACCATTGAGTGAGGAACCATGAATTAGACGGCACCCAGAAAAGATGGTTAGTGGGCATGGGTTATTCAACCCATTCAAATGAAGCAATATCAACAACCAAAGAAATTATGTATTTCAGCCTCTAAAGAAAACATCTTTTGTTCACTAGCAGTAATTATTCCTCAAACATGTCTTCCCAGATTTTCTCAAACGGCACGTGCTTCATCATCTCTCAATCTGATGTTTGTATAATTTACTGACACCATAGGGTTATTTCCAAAGTTCCACACAGAAATAATAGACTTGAACATGAGTTATACCTCAATGCAGGCACAAAAGAACAATCTTAAGAGTTAACTCGGAACATCAACACCCATGTTTTCTAATGACTGGTTGTTGTAAAGTTGTACAAAACAGCTGAACGATATCCCTTCAGGAATGAACGCAAATGAACATCAAAGACTTGACTTTTTTCCCCTGCAATTGCCAGGTATTTTTCTTAAAGTGATAGCAATAATGTTTTGATAGCTAAGATTAGCTGGCACCTGAAAACTCTTTTCTAAAGGTCTCCAATAAATTGTTACTGTAAAATGGTACTATTTTTCTTTCATAATAACTCTTACAGTAAGATCATTATCTCGGCAGTACTGAGACTTTTCTCTGGACCAAACATCCCTTCCCAGTCCATGTACCTCAGGCTATAAGCATTTAAATCATGAGAGATGGGGAAGTTACAGAATTTAGAGGTCACAAGCTTATGGCCTTTATACTACTCAGCATTCAAATGAAGGACTAAATTCCTGAGGGCCTTTTGTCAGCCAGATGAAAAAGCACCCTATGGACTACTATAGGCAACAGAGATGTCTCACAGGTTATGAGACAGTTTTACCTTAATTCACTCACTTATTCAAAGGAAAGAAATGGATAGTGAGTTGCTGCCTGGACTGAAAGTTCCTAGGACAAACACAGGGCCACACTGAAATTTGTAATGATTGAAATTATACCCACCAATATTGAATTAATGAACAAAGGTAGTGTTAAAAAAGTATCTAAAACTTCATGTCTTGGTAAGTGATCTGCTCAAAAACACTTTAGTCTTCCAAAATCTAAAATCACTTTGATATCAATTAGCAGCATCATGCACAAAGTGAAGTTGAAGGCAGAAGCAACACAATGCAGATACTCTCAGCAGTTTCAGAGTTAACGGAACTTGCTTTTACTAAGCAGTGTTGCGTTACTTAGCAAAAATTTTTAAGTTATAAACCATAATAGAAGAATTCCCAACAGAGGGATAGGACAACACTATTAATACTACATTTGTTAAGCTTTGGGATAGGTTTTGATGTTGTCCTCTGTCTCTTTACCTGTTGGCAGAGATCCCAGAAGCCACCCATGCAATACAATCAGGAGTCAAGAATGTCTTTTTGGAGTCCACAGAAAAAATGTGTCATTTTCAATTGAGTAGCAAAAAGACAAAGCTTGCCGCAAATACCTAATTTAATTCCTCTCATTCGCACATCCATGAAACATTTATGTTTGAGTTCGGGAAAGCAACAGAATACTGTCAAAGCAAAAACCCACAACATTCAAGTGTGGTTCAATTTATTTTCCCTGGAGAATTGTATTGTGGACTAGCAAAGTATAATATACCACTTAAAAAGTACAGATTAAATGTACCTGTTGTTATTCTTATTTTAAAAAGAACAAACACTTCTATTAAATACTGCAATGTCAAAAATGAAAAACAGTTCAAACATTCAAATTCAAACAGAAAACTAGCTTCAGCATAGCAGGAAATCACTCTTAATGGTGTGACTGAAATTTAGCATTTTGTTCTGCATCGCCCTTTTCCTTTAAAAATATAGTACTGTATAATTCTGTTCCCAGACTATGTTCAGCCTGAACAGAATCCCTCCACAAAGCTGCTGGTTATGAACAGAGCTACTTGGAAAAGCAGCTGAGCATATATCAGACATTTAACTTTGGCATCTAGACTTGATTTTTGCCACAGTCTTTCCTCATACACAAACCCCACATATGCAGCCAAAATGTCCAATCATAACCTTCTTCATTACTGTACTGAAGAGACACCTAACGAGTTGGACATAACACACACTTAATAATGAGGTTTTCACTGACTTTCCTCCTCAGGAATTTTAGTGACATGTTTTAGAAAAGGCTAATATTTTCTGTATTGGTTTTACCAGAAAGCTTCAGATTTTCTTATCTGTGCCTTCTGTTCTGAACTAAGCAACATCTGAACTCATTATTTTTATTTGACATTTATTATCTTCTTAAATAATGCCATACTTAATTCCACCACTACGAGACTCTTATAGAACTAAGCACTTTCTACAGTACAAGAAGATTATCAAGCAATTTTGAAGTACATTCCTTGCCATAAAATGTCAGTGAGGTAATAGCCCCCAAAACCCATCTCCAGAAGCTTCTGACATTTTTAATAGTTTTTATTTAACCCAAGCAAAGGAAAGAAAACATGAAGCTATTAATAATAATAAATTTCACTTATATTTTTCTAACCTGTTTAAATGAAGATTGACAGTGTAGAACAATGTGAACAATATCTAAGGATGAAGAGAGAAACTGAAATCCAAATCTAGTGGAAGAATCTCGGGAAAAAAAATCCAAACCTGTTTGAAGACTCATTATTAGGTTTCAATAAAACAGCCTGAATTTGACACATGAATAAATCCATCCACTTGGGATTGCAGCTAGAAGGTGTTCTATAAAGAAACCAAACCTCATACTAAATGAGTTTGAAAGTTAAATAAAAAGATCACGGAACTCACATGCTGCAGCTAAAAACAACCCACGGTACAATATACGCATCAGTATGTCCCAGGAAGATCCACTTTTATGGGGCTGAAGACAATAACATTTAGATAAACTATACAAATCCCCAGTGATTTGGAACATTCCTCAAAAGAGTTGGAGAGATGAGTTAAGACTCAAGAAACAAATGCAGGATGTTCAAATGCAGGGGAAAGATTAGCACAACAAATTGAACAGAGAGCACTGTAAGAAAAACATAACTAAGCTGTGTGTCCTACAAGACAAATGGAAAGATACCAGAGTGCCTTGGGATAGTGAACAGTGTAACAAAATCCCATCCCATCCGGCCCTCCGAAGCAACCAGTGGTGACTACTCCTGTCTAAACTACACAACAAGCAACTCTAAATACAGAGTAAAAAGAAAAGAAATTGTTTAGTAAAACAATCTCCATTTTCTAAGTATTCTGGAATAAACATGACCAAAATAGCCACATGGCATCTTGGAGAGTACTGAAACAGGCCACCTGCAGCAGTTTAAAAGCCAACAGTTTCTGTATTTTGGGTGTAATGAAAACAAAGTGCCACCATACGTTCACAAGATTCAAAAAGAGAGACACAAATATTAAAGTAGGTGTTCTCATCTGATGTGAAAGGGACCAGAAATCAGTACGGAAAGATCTGGCAGTCACAATTCCTCAGAATTTGAGGAAAAACAGAGCTGAGAAAAATCCATAAATAATGTGGTTTCACATAAAACAGGAATTCCTATTGCCAGTGTTATTGAGGAGAAGAATGATCACCTAAAGATGACTGGCAGAATATATTTTCACCTGCTGTATTAAGGTAAAATGTGAAGGCCAAACACTTTATGGACTCTGGGAAAAACCCTTGGTAGAAAATAAAATTTTTGTCCCAGTTCCCAAGATTGCAATTTCTAAAAAAAATATGCTAAAAGGCATGACCATGCCTGCAGATTATGAAACATCCATTAAAACTTATCAAACTAATATTTGTATTGAGGAAACCACTAAGGCTTCTAGCCCACGTCAAAAATAAAATCAAACACAAGGAAAACACTCTTACCATTGTCATAAGAAAAATCATGTCTCTGGAATGCTATGGGCAAAAATTTTATTATATTAGTTGGGAAGATGGGAAAGGGGCAAGAGAAATCAAACTATAAAGCTGTAAGCCAGGATCAAACCCACGACATTTTCCCTATGAAGAATCCTGGTTTTCTTGAGAAACGGATGCACGGGAGAGGGCAGAGAGTAACACTGTACTCCAAGGAGTGGGCTGCCCTATACAAGCAGAGGCAGTCAGGCTATGGTGCTCACCCTGGACTACACTTGCCCCACAAACAAGATGTAAGCAGCACATATCTAAAAGCCACTGCAAACAACAGGAAGACAAACATTTCACCTCAAATTTCAGTTAGGTCACACACTTCGTGTCTCTGACAGCTACAATAGTCTGCTGCAGAGGTAATAACCTTATCATATCTTGCATGGCATTGTATCTTTTCCTAATTTTCACTTCACTTTTTCATTTTAAGCCAGTGTATGGAACTGAATTACCCTTTACTGAGTAATATCACAAGTGCTAAAGCTGTCCAGAAAAGCCTTTCAATAAAAAAAAAAATTGTAACATAGTCTTCCAATGTCTTACAAAATGTGTATATACATATATTTTTAATCACAATTATTAAGATTGGAAAACTAATGTTAATTCAAACTTACATGACCCAATTCAAGTCATTCCAATTATTGTCTTTTACCATGAAAGCCAAAATCCAACATTATAGCAAAACAAGTTTACCTCAGAGTTGTCAATCAAGACTACTTTTTTAATCTACTGCTTCAAGCAACCTTTTTAGTATTTGTCCTTCAAAGTTGCTTTTATCCTCCACAAACATTTTCTTTCAGTTTATGGACAGCATAGCAGTGAGTTTACAAAACACAAGACAGCTGGCTACAAATTGTGTGGTTGCATCACTGTGAGGGCTGCTGCTCTCTAATCTCCTGCAGACTCCACAATTGAACACTTTCTCAATATAATCTTGGCACATCTGAACTCTCTTCTGTGCAATTCCATAAGGCTGAGTAAAATGCCCTCCATCATCATCTCATCTTTGGCCTGAGAACTTAGTGAGTTGTAGCTGATGTAAATCAAAGTTCAGAGCTCCTAACACTAGTGCACTCCATTCCAAAGTTTGAAGAGTATTATGAAAGAAGGGAACTCCCTATCTAAAACTTCAACCTGTTCAATCTTACAATCCTACCTTTTAAAACAAAAAGCATAAGTAAACTATTAACTGGCTAATCATAGTGTTCCAAAAGGACTGTAAATATTATTAGCAAGGAAGATCTCAGTTTCTTTTTAGTACAACATTGGGAGAATCACTGCAAAATAGATAGTTGTGTTTAATTACTGGATAATTTAACATATATTATATGGATGGCAGACACCTACAGTGTATCTCTGAATACATGAAATACAACAGTATCAAAACAATGTCATTCTTAATAGAAGCTTTTCAGAGAGTTGAATTTCGTTTTTTCTGAAATAAACCCAACAGCATTTTCAAATGCTTATTATACCACTTTTATCTATCCATTTTAACTGAATAAAACTTAAGTAAAAGCTTCCAGAAGTCCTCACTAAATGTTCAATATTTTATGCTTTCATCAGTTGCTTAGAATTAAAGTAACTGAATATTTTTCAGCTGTTATATTTGTATTTTCTTCACTTATTTAATTTTCTTCTCTATATCCGCTTCTCTATTGCTATTCCCTTTTCCACTTCCCCTACAATCTTCCCTTATTTTGTTCTCCTTTTTATACCTTTCCTCCATTTTCTCTTCCCTATTCTGTGGAGGCCAGTGCACCGCCACTACAGGGCCAACAGAACATGCATTGGTGGGATGAGCCCTATTTAAATCAGTGCTCTCCTGCTTAGGGAGAGAGGAAGACCTCCTCCTACGATACCTTGCATTAGTAATTTATGTTAATTCCTGTACCCCAGTTGGCCTCACCTCCCAGTTGTCAGTCTCCTGCCTGCCATTCCCTGGTTAACGCCCTAGTTCTGGAAAGTTCTGTTTTACTCGACACGCCGTTGGTCCTCCTCCCTCAGCCACTCCCTCAGTCTGTCTCCATTTGCCCCTGCACCCTGGCCCTCCTTTATGCTGCACCTGAGACCTCAGCTTATTGGCACCTCTAGCTCTGCCCGCCTCTGTATAAAATCCTATGCACACCCATTGTGTGGGGTCTTCAGCCTCTGTCCCCTTCAAGCACAGTCAGATTAAACTGCCTTGGAATACCAAACTGAAGATCCTTCCTGCTTTTATTCATCAGTCTGGGCAACTGCATTGCTGAGCTATACAGCTCAGCGATTGCAGTCACAGGTAGGGGACAGGAGAAGTGAAGCCGACCAGCCGGCATGGCCAGCCTGCTCCTCGGACACCTCCGCCTTCAGCGACCGCTCTTGTGCTGCTGCCGCTGCCAGCTCTCATGGCTGCGCAGACTTAAGCCCTCGCAGCAGACCCGTGCCACTTGGAAGGGACCCAATGCCCCGCTTGAAACCGCAGCGGCACGGGAGCGGTGGCAGAACCGCCTCTGCACCCAATCCGGAAAAGCCGCAAAGCTGCGCCTGGCGATCCAGGCTTCAGGAGATGCTCCCAAGGCTCACGCAGTCTTAGAACCACCGTCCCACCCCACGGAACCACCTAATCACTATTCCCCATTCTTCCTTCTCTCTAACTCCCTTTTCACCATTAATAAAAACCCAACCTTTAATTAAAGGCTGTGAGAAGGGACAGAGTTGTAATGTCAAGAACCAGAAAGTTGCAGGCAAAAGTTCATAGCAGCTTCTAATTATTTTTTATTTGCCTCCCACTCAGGACATCTTAAGTGTTTGGATGGATGCAGAATCACATCAAGTTTCTGCTTTATGTCAAAACCAAGCTGCTCCATTTCCACTTTATGCTGAAAACATCCCCTTCCACTTCCACCATGAGAAGCACTTGGATAGCTTACAGTACAAACATCCCTTTAAAAAAGCATTATATCAAAATATTTCTAGCAAAAACTTAGTCCTCTCTTCCGCCTTGCATCTGACATATCATTTCAGATTATTCATACACATTTGGTGCAGCAAGAGACTTTTTGTGCTGAACAGATGGTTTGTGTGTTCTAGCAAGCTGGTACTGCAAGAACACCTTTTTGTCGTGCACAAGTCAACTCAAACTACTGCATGTCCAGGTTACCTCACAGTTTAGTCTTCAGAAAGAGTAACAAAATAGGTAACATGAACACCTGTTTTCCCACATTCACTGCTGACTTAGGATCCTTTTGACACTGATGACTCAAACCCTTCCTAGAGACTTATGCACAACCTGATCTGGTGGTGTTTGCACTAAACCATTTGCATGAAGTAAAGAACAAACCACTCACTCCAGTAACTGCAGCAAAAGTATCTGGAAAACCCCTAACAAATCAAATAGAATCAGGGCATTCTGCAAGATTGTATTTACAAAGACAGAATGATCTTGTTAAATAGGAGTGTAGGATCAGGAGAAGGAGTCCATGCAGTATAAGAACTGAGTCTGGCGGATAACCCACCAATGGCTTCTGAGCATAGTAATAAACTGATATAATTCATATATTTACCTGGATCTCCAAGTATGAGGAGGATGTTATTTCAGATTTTACAATGAGCTAAATCCTACTATTTTGCATACAAGTATTAGTGAAATAATTGTAAATCTCTATCTGTGCAAAAGCTAAAGCTATTAGATAGCTCTACAGCCCTATAGAGACACCAGGATAATAAGCATCATTTAACCAAAACTAACTCTCCATTTTCTTGCTGAACAGCTACCTGAAGACAGGAAGGAGAAAGGTCTCTTGGAATTTATTTTATCAGTCCTTAATTTGCCCTCCAAACAACAAAAGAAGAGACAGTAAGTCATTTTAATTTGGTGTTGCTCCTTTCAGGAGAACTGGATAAAAATCATTTTTATTTAAAATGCGAAAGAAACGGAACCAGCTCCATAGCTGCAGCAAATCAGTGTAGTCCTACATATTAAGGAAGAACAAAGTCTCACTCTTTCCCCAGTTAGAGCTCACACTTTGACCTCAGATCAACACCTGAAAACACCAAGAAGTTCTTTCCACAATCTCAAAAAAGACAAAATGCAACAAACAAGTTTGCTTAGACATATTTAGAAAAAAAAGCAATAGGAGCCTACATTAGCACAAACACAGAGCTAGAATTTACATGGTGAGAGGTAAGTTAACTATTCAATACTGAAAAGCCATTTTAAAACGTACACACACAGTCCCTAATTTCACGGCAAGTTCTCTAACTTCAAGTATTTGAAAGAGAACTTTGAAACAGATACTTAAATCCCAGGGAACATTAAACGAGGGGATTTGTTTTCTTTCTCCAGTTCTCAAACCTCTTAGAAAAACTATTTTCCTTGATTTGCAGTGCAGCTCTTTGGAAGTTGACTGATTTTGAGCCAGGGGCTTTGATCCCTACTTTTGCTTTTGCTGAATACACACTTGCCTTCACCAGTTAGCAAAGCTAAAATGCTTCTACCATAAAACAAGTAGACATTTTTCCCAGATCCAAAGCAGAGGAAAAAGGAAGAATGCAGGTTTTAAGAAATCTTTTACAGACTAGAATGCAGTATTACTTTTTCTAATAGTGACATCGATTACAGAATTCAAAGTATTTTATGAATCAAAAGCTTTTGACTTTTTTACATCTGACAGTGTAACTCTTACAACAAAAGGTAGATCTAAAATATCTGATGAGCACTTCAGCAGGTGCAGAGAAAATCTAAAAGAACAGTGACCTGCCCTGTTGTCTTTCAGCCTTTGCATCATGCTAACCCAATAAAATAAACAAGAATGCCCAGTACAAGCAGAGCATTTGAAGTTTTTAAGATGTCTTTTGTTATATCATATGCAGTCATATATGACCAACAAAACTTTGTACCATCCTAATTACATGTGGATGATCTTCAGTGTTGCCATATTAGAATTATTACAAGTTTCACTTAATAATGTTTTCAGTATTCAAACTAAAAAATTCCCTTTCAACAGCAAAGGTTGTGAAATCAGGAACAGGCATACAGTATTTCAGGAAGGGGTTTGGGGGGGATGGGGGTTTTTAATCTGCTGAAAGTCTTAAATAATTCTTCTAGTTTTTATTAGTTTCAGCCCTTTTTAGGATAAGGTAAGAGCTGTACTCATTTCCAGCAGAATTCTAATTAAAATATGACAGGATTTACAGAGGACTGTAATAACCAGGATTATTTTTGCCTGCAAATTTAAAAAGAATAATTTTGTACCAAAATAATAAGAATAATACACATTCCTTATGAAGCTCTTTTCATGTCAAGATCTCAAATATTAGAATGAAATTCAGCATCAGTCTACATCTTACAGATGGGAGTTTTAGAATGTATTCATTGAAGGTTTATAGCACAAGCCAAAGCTCCATGTACTATGCATGTCAGATCTTTACACGAGTATTAAGGTTTTCCATTTTTCCGGTAAGACTGCACAATCTTATTTGTTTATACAGCCAAAGACTACACTGCAGCATCAGTAAAGTTCCATACTCTACACACTTGATTTTAAAAACTGTCTGCTTCCTTGCTTATTCTGATATAGTGCACTGATACCCATCCAAGGACTGAAAAACGCAAGGTGAAGAAAAGATGAATGCATACCTTCACAATGCTTAGCAGGACCCACCTGCTAACCAGCTTTTTTTTTTCTATTGTGTATGCTTTCTCAACACCCCAAATCCTTGATAAAAACACTCTTCCTTTATTTATTCTCAAAATATTTTAAAGAAAAATGTATATTCTACAATCAGCTGTGGCAACACTGACTTTTCCTTCACATTCAGCAGTTAGTTGGAGAAAAGAGATTTAAACTGAAACAGTTAAAACAGCTTGTTTTTGAAAAGACATTCTTACCCCGAACTGAGGTGCCAGGTGACTGCAGGGACGCTGCTGATCCAAAAAACAACCGTTTCATATAAGCAGCACATGTAGCCTATGGTACAGCTACAAGGCATAGAAAGGTGTAATGTATTTCCATTTTAATAAACCTTGGAGAGGAACTATCAAACAGCTGCTACATTTATGCCTTCTAAAGTAGGGCCCAAGACATCTTCCCGTACTTTGAGCTTGAAACCTGTGTCCTTGTGTCATGAAGGAACTGTTTCACTCTCATGGTACTGCTTCGGTGGGTTAGGCAGATGTTCAGTCTTTATTAGAAGACTCATGGACTGGTCACAGGAAGACTCTGCACTGGTCAGATTTTATAGACTACTAAATAGCCCAGCATGCTCCAGAAAATCTGGTTGTCTGTATATATTATCTGCATATTGCCCAAATGAGAAAAGCACACATGCAATGAAGAAGAATCTGATACATCTGTTGGACCAGACTAGCTCTTTCTCAGAAGGTGCCAGGATATGAAGCTCTGCTTTGGCATGTGGAGCCCAATCATGCCACCTCCTGGTTAGGAATGGCCACTCTATTCTACACATCACACAGGTGTTCAGTGCTTAGGAAGTTAACAGTTGACTGGAATTTTCTACTCCGCTGTCCAGGTATTCTGCCTTCTCTTGGCACTAACTGCAAATATTAACAATATTCCAAATTCTTGCATTTAAAACTGTCTACTTAGAGGTAGAGTGGAAGAGAGATGAACAGTTAGACAGTTGCACCCTGAATGTATACACCAAGGAGACTAAATATGACATAAATTCACTAAAAGAATTCCCAGGGCAAGTAAAAAATATTCTTCTTCAAGGAAAACATTCACATTGCCAGAAAAACAGCACTTTGTTGATGAGGCTCTGGCCACCCAGATAAGCCTCAGCAAATGCCTTTGACCTTCCCTTAAATGGTAGGTACTAAATTCTGCTATTTGCACTGAATTGCACCTTGAGCAGCTCCACCGATTCAAATAGCACTATTTAAAGAGCAAAGAACCTTTTATTTTAAAGAAGGGTATCAAAATCTAACCTGCAATTACTGCACTCATATTGTTGCCTCCTTGCAAAACAATTTACTCTGTTTCAAAGTACACATTTTCTCAGATCACAGATCAAATGGTCCTAAGCTGCTTCAGATGTCTGAAAGAGAAGGTTATTATTTTTATTTTTTTTAAATCCCATCTATCATTTCTTTCTTCTCCCCTCTGAAGCAAGCCTGCCTTTTATGACTAAAAAGCTGGGGTCAATATAAACATAACAGTTGCTTTGTTATACTCATTCTAACATTTTATAATATTTTTTTTTCCATAAATCTGGTTATCACTTGGGATTCATCTGCATTACATTCTGCAAGGCAAAAGCACTTCCTTTAGAGTTATGAACACAACATGTTGTCATAACCATGAGAAAAAAATTCAGCTTTAAAAAAATATAAAAATCAAAACTCAGTTCTAATACCTGCAGTATATTCTACCAATTTTCACAATTACAAACCTATTGACTATACCAGTCAACAGACCACATTTGTATTAAAAGGACTGCCTGATAGCCCACTAATGGCACCAGAAAAATTCCCATTAACTTTTAGTCAGCTTTGAAGCAAGTCTGTAATGCCAAACACATCACTATTTTATAGAAATCATAAGTATCTTGTATTCATCTAGAGTTTGCACTTTTTATTGAAAAGGCTCCAAATGATCAATACAAATCTAGTTTCTAATGAAACCAAGATACCTAAAATACACACTCTGAATATCAGCATGTTTCCTGAGTCAATCTACCAGGAATTTACAGTGCATTTCTTGAGACAGCAAAGCATTTCTTGAGACAGCAGAGCAAACAATGATTAATACCAACTATTTTGTGAATACAGATTTCTTCTCACCTGATGTAAACATCAGGAAAAAAAGAAACAATAAGCAGAATAGTGACCGCTCACAGATTAATATTAATGTATAAATTTACACTAACATTTTACATTAATCTTCTTTTAGTCCAAAGGCTTGTTGAGGCAAGTAAACTCATAAATTTGCAAGCATATGTTTACAAGTAGTTTTTAATGAAAGAAAATATAAAAATTAAAAATTTTAGCATAGGCTTGATCAACAGCCTTTCACATCTTGGGCTAAGGATATGATTGTCATATTCTATATTTTCAAGACAAATAATTTTCATATAGCCACCTTATTATCGTCCCAGGTTTTTAGCAGAAACACATGCTCATGAACTAAAGCTGCATTCCTATATGAACAGAAAATCAATCTCCAGGAGTCCAAAGAAACCCCAAATGCACATATGCCAGTATAATAGTTGAAATACAGAATATAAGACAGAATGAACTCGCATTGTGTCAACAGTTTTCTCCGAGCTAGAACAACTGCTGCAGGCTTATATGGTACTAATGCTCACTAAGTGCAAAGGCTAATCTTTTGAATAATCATATCCCATCCTACAAGAAACCTGTATGGGGATGATAGCTGAGCTATATGAATCTAATTTACACAACTTGGAGGTTTAACCAACTCATGCTATGCCACACGGAATGATCTAGAGACTTAACTCCAGATTAAAGTTAAAGGCCTGATTCTCATTGCCTTCCGAATGCCAGCTGAAATTCTGAGATCAACTACACTGTCATTATAGAGAGAGAAATTAGCTACCTCATTACCCAAGTAATGTTGATATTTCCATGGGGAGAGATGCTCTTACTTTGGCCAGCTCTTTCCAATAGGTCTTTTTCCTTTATGTTTATATTACAAAACACAGAGCTGGCTTTAAGAATATACTATACAAGATATTCCAAAGCTGCACACACACACATAGATATATAAATATACACATATGTAATTTGATTGACTCCAAAAGCATATAGACAATTAGTTGACACTTTAGCCTATTAACTATAATGCTGATATAAAACCAGTTTTGAACTACCAAACAGTTCCAGCTGGTTGTATCTTTCTATGTCATCCACACCTTCACAGCTAAAGTCACACACTTATTTTTATATTCATAATCACAGACATCTTACACAAAGCAATAAATATTTACATACATGCAAAAGTAACACATATAAGCAGCTCATTTTCTTCCATGGCAGGAAGCAGCACTAAAACAGAGAGGCTCGCAGTTCTCCCTGAAGCTCTAGAATGTACTGCAGTATAAGCACAAGTTGGGTAGAAAAGGCACTGCTCAAGAACGTGCTGTTCACTTTTGACATTTTTTATCTGACCAAGCATTACCCGTCCTCATACATTTATTAGGCCATCTCCTGACTAGAAGCAGAACAATCTTACCTGAGAAAATAACTACTGGTAACCAGTTTACAGTAAAAGTTTAAAACTATACATGGAACAGGGACATTCTTCCAGCTCTTGTAACAGCCTAGTACACAAAATAGTTCACTTGATATGGAAAAGCCCTTTCCAAGGGATGGAGCCTATTCTTTAGAGTTCAACTACCTATTACAATTAAAAGGTATTTAATTTTCATTACTGACTGGATTATATTATCAGAATAAGTATGTTCAATGCAATTTGCAAAAGTCTGAAAAAACGTAGACTGAGGCAAATATCACCAGCCACTAACGAGTTCTTCTAATACATGACTTATAAATGACTTTTCCATTTCTAACAGTGCAACAGTCAGGTAGGATCTACTTCTGTGTGAAACAGGTACAGATACTTTATTTCTCCATATTTCTCCATGGAGAAATATGGAGAAATAAAGTATCTTCTGATTAAGACGCTCGATTAGCCATTTAGAGACTAGGTTCATTGTCAGAATCTACCCAATTCCCTCAGTGATTTTTAAAGAAATTGGTTTTTGTCTCCACACCTTGCATCTAAGTAGCACCAGTATCTTTTTCCTCACCTTTCCTTATGCTGTTTGCTAAGCATGCAAATTCTCTGCCACAGGAAATGTCCTTTTTCTGAGGGTTTCATCGCACCCAGGTAAGGACTAAGGTGATTTCTAGTCATCCCTTAGTGGCGAGGCATAAATAGCTACTGATTCAAGTATACATCTGACACAAGACCACCTGTAGCACACAGACCTACATATTAAAAACATAAGCAATTTGTTAGTTTTGATATTGGTTAAGTACAACAAAACACACAAACCAAAAAAAAAAAACATGCAACAGAATCAAACAAACAAACAAAATTATTGGGGAAAAATGGGCAGTCTTATCTTTACAAGTAAATCCACTGTCACAAATCAGAAGCATTTTTCTGGAATACTTATTGCTTGTGTGCCCTTCTGCGGTTTCACACAGCAGCACAACTGTTCTCAACCTCAGGTTTTAGCAGCCAACATGAAACAAGACAGCACTTTCAAGTCAGAGTGAATGCTTGAGGCTCTGGACTCCAAAGCAAATCTACACTTACGCATTTCATACAAAATGTACTGGCAATCAAAAATGCTTAGGACACTATAAAAATAACACCTGGCTGGCATCACTATGGATGTAGCTGACTGCACATTATATTCTAAAGAACAGAAATCCAGAGTCTGGAAAAAATGTTTCATCATGGATATAACCTAGAAATTAACTACTACAGAGATCCTTGCACCACAATCCCATTTTCTTCTGGCACCCAAAAAATAAATTCTGCCCATTCTATACATTTCCTTCCTATTTATACCCAGCAGCAACCAGTGCATTAATTCTCATTTTCTTAAGTAGTTACACTCTTAGCTTGGTTAAGTGTTTTAACAGTCATCATATGTTAGACTCTAAAATCTCTAGAAAGCTTGACAGATGGTGTTTTGAAGGATAATGCCAGGTACCTGGTGTGAATCTGACATTAGCATTCTCTCAGACAACTCACCTTCATCTTTTAAAAAATCCAGTGAAATAATACATAGTCCTACTTATGCTAAGGAATAAGAAAAGTATTTATTTATTCAATCTCACAGCTGCTCAAAATGCAACTTCCACATGAACTTGATGCCTAGAAAAATCAATTTTATTTTCTTTTTTTTTTTTTTAACTTTTCTTTGCATACTTTTGGTTTTGTCCTTCCTGCATTTTCCCCCTTTCCCAGACACACACACACACTCTCAGTGGATACTTCCCCCCTCTGGGAAAAGATCGAACTGCAAGGTGCAAAAAATATAATCCTCTAAGAAATAAGGACTTTGTTTATGGTCTGATTATTAGAAAAACAACTGTAAAAAGCAGCATGGCTGCCTCTTTACTAGCAAGGCAGCTCTGACAAAAGTGAACTAAATGGGTCTGTATTCATACTGAAATTCAGTATGAATTTCAAAGCTATCAAACAGAAGCACTCCAACAAAACCTGGACTCAATATCTTCATTCACAATCAATAAAACATACATTAAGGAAAGACAATATAAAAACTGCTGACAGATGAAAAACACTTACTGCTTAGCATGGTAAGTTTGAATGATTTTCCTTAAGTCATAAACAGAACTTGGGAAATTATTCGCCACCTCTGAATGTGAGTTCATTTGGATGTATGACTCTCAAGGGTCTGACCATACATTTCTTTGCTTTAGTCTCATTTAAGAGCTTGATAGATTGTCTTGATTTATGCATCATTTTTTACTACTTCTTTTCAACATTAGGTTCCAAGTTTAATATGGTTCTTTAAAAAGACTATTATAAATCTAAGACGTAAAACATGTATAAGAGAAACTTAATGGATTACACTTGGGCAAAAGTTGAAACTCCGTACCACGAGGCCTTCACTCAACCACTATACTGGGCAGTTATCAAGGGAGAGACTAAATGATAAACTTTTTAAAGAACTCCTAGCTGAGGTCCAACTAAACCTCTAGTCCAACTAAAGCAAGGAAAGCAAGGCGAATTACACTGAATAACAAAATGTTACAACCAGTGTGTTCTGATCCCCGCATAAAACCAAGAGAAATCATCACGTCCTGGATGAAACTGTCATGAAATTGATAAGCCATATCCAATCAATGTCTGACATCGCGCAGTCGACTAAAACAGCGCCGCATTAACGGTACAATAGTATTACCATATAAACCCTATTGCTTCAGTGTGGAAAACAGGATATAACGAGTGTAATGAGACGCCAACATCTGTCTTTGTGTAAGTGAGCCCGGGAAGCAGGGGACCGCTTCCCGCAGCGGCGAAGCAGCCGCGGCAGAGCCGGCGCACGGCGAGTGAGCGCGGGCGGCGGCGAGCGGGGCGCTCGCTGCTGCCGCCGGGGGCTGCTCTCGGACGGGTCCCTGGGCGCGGGCTTCGCGGCGGCCC